>WTXI01000470.1:0-23029 GCA_022376515.1 Lactifluus volemus
GTGCTAGTGAGGATTGGGGAATTGACTACCGCAGTCATAGATGAACTCCCGATTGCTGATACAGTGATCCTTAAGGAAGGTGTAACAAGTTCCGTCGGACGTCCGTCAGCATTGTCGAAGTTAACATCAAGTTCTATATGTAGGATGCTCAGCCAGACACATGGGTATATTTTTGAAATAAGAAACGAACCGCGTTGGGATTCGCAGGCTATCTCCTGACTTCCAACGAGGATGTCTTTCCGTGTGGTCCTTTTCGCATAAAGACATATAGTAACACGAGATTGTGGTTGTACAGTACTGCAGGAGACTCAGATGTTAGCAAGAATGAAGATACGACATTTCCCACAATGTGTTGACGGTCTCGTTCCATTCCACGCGCTGCGCCACGCTCCGCACAGATCGTGTCTGCCATATCCTGTCGCCGTCTGTAAATGTGGCGTAAAATCTCCTTTTCTTCCCAAGGAAGGTCTTGAGACGGGGAAGATTGTGCACTGTACGGACTGGCAAGGGCAAGCGATTTAGTATATATGAGAGCACAGTCATGAAATACGTACTGGTCACCTGGAGTCGGGTTGAGCTCAGTTGGATTTCACTGACCTGAGAGCGGCTGATGTTTGACATTCTGGAGATTTGAGGACCTGGGGTGTAGTAATGGTGAATGTTTGACGGAGAACTGAGTGAGAGGGTTGATGGATCGATGCCTTGAGGCAAACACGTTATCGTGTCCATATCAGGAAGGACATTACATAATGACGCGTCGCGCCGAAATGTGCGCTGCGCTGCCCCTAAGGTAGGGTTCATTCACACCCAACGTCATCACATGATCAAAGGGTGACAAACCGTGATGAAACACCATTTTTTCAATTTCTCATTCAAATTCACTCTTTTCCCAAAATGAAAACCTAAGGTCTCTGTAAAATGTAATTCTGAAGAGGGCTTAGGTTCTTGATTATCCATTTTTGACAGAGGAAGAAAGTTATTAGGTTTAGATCAATAATATACCATTTTAAGCAAATTTCGGCTGTTAAGCATGTCAATACGCGTCGCGAGCAAAAAATGTAAGTAAAAGACAGGCCTCGTGTTTATGGGGCGGCGCAACTGGCGATATTGGAATCTTGGCCATCATGCACGCCCCAGTAAACGGAAATCAAACCCTGATTCAGATAAGGAAAATGTTGATGTATACACAGTATGCTCATTACGCATTTGACAATTAATTATTGACTCGTAAATTAACAGGTCAATCCGTCCAAAAAAGCCAAAACAAGAGATCCTACACCAGTTGACCCGATAATAATCAGCAGTTCATCCCTGTGCGAAGTTCACAACACAAACTCAGCAACCTCATCCTCACATCTCAATGTTTCTTGTCCTTGTCATCCTGCCCTCGACTTTGTACCGCCTACACCAGAACTCGAGCCTGCCCTGGACATTCCCACTCCAAGAATCCCTCACCCTCCTACAATTGAAGAAATTGTAGACAATGATGCTCCGAAAACACCATGTGAAAACTGGAGTGGGGAGGAAACATTCTGGATGTGTGAGGAGGGTGAGGAGGGTGAAGAAGGGTGGGAAGCAGATGAGGAAGATCACACCTTTGTGAATGTGGAGGATGACACAATGGAGGAAGCAGCTTTGTGAATGAACTTTTCTCTGTTGAGACGGACTCCGGGGATCGCCCGATATACCGTGTTGTAACTATACAGTGTCCGCTATGTAGAGCTACTCATGCAGTTTGTCCAATAACCCTCTCCTTGTCCTGCGTTTCGTCTCGGTGTTGAGTCGTGACGAGCGGCGGTCGGAGGTCATCTCGTGTGGCTGGTCGGAGGCTAGCACTCTGCCTAACGTGCGATTGGGGACATGCGTTGCCGCACTTTCCCGGGGGCCAGGAGTAGTCGTTGTCGGTGTCGGTTCTTGAGGCTTCGATGTCGAGCTTGACTTCTTCTTCTTTTTCGATGGATGTTGGTCTTGCGTCTTCTTAGCCTGAGATTGAGCGGTGGTCATGGTGCTGACAGGGGGGATGGGGGGGGCGTCTCGAGTCTTGGGGGCCGGCTTGTTCGGTTTCGGGGCAGCTCTGGACTTGCCTTTGCTGCTCGCCTCCCCACTCTCGACGTCAACCTCCTTGGAGAAAGGGCATCGGTGTCGCTTGGCGGCCCTGCGTGTCGCAAACTCTCGCTTGCAGAACTTGCATGACCGTTGTGGTTTGCCATTGGCTGCCTCGGCGGCGGCTTTCCGGCGCTCCTGCCTCGATGCGCGATTCCTTTTCCGTGCAAGTCGCCTCTTCTCCTTCAGAGCCAGAGATGCCACTCTCTGTCCCTTAGCGAGATCGAAAAAAGCTTGAGGGCCTTCTCCGTTAAGAAGCTCTAAGATGTATCCGAACATCACCTTTTTCACCTTGTTGAGGGGGCGAGGTACCAGTGCAACAGCGCACTTGACCAGATGAGCGTGGAACTGGGGAGCGAACTCAACCCAAAAAATTTTTCCATCTTCGGCCTTTTGGGCCGAAATGACGTTAGCCACGAGGTGGTCCCGTGATAAGAACCAGCGGCGATGGAATATATTGTGGATGTCGAACACTGAGAGTTCGTCAGCCGCAGAAAGAGCCCGACGGGTTGGGGGTTTGCCCTTTGCCCTAGGGGTCGTGCCCGCCTGCCCTTCGCCCGGAGAATCACCGATGGGCTCAGGGTGTGGAGTGTTGGGCTGTGAAACGGGGGTCCCAGTGCAAAACGGTGTAAAAGGCGACTGGGAATTTGTTGTGCCGGCCTCGCCAAGCGAGCTCGGGGGCTCGGTGGGGGCTACAGAGGGAGTAGGAGGGGGGTCAACGGCTGGGTGAACGAAGGCGGCTCTAAGGGCGGCCTCCACCACGTCCGAACCATCGCCTAAGCGATGTCCTTGCTGGATGTCTTCTGGCAGTGAGCAGATAACTTCCACAGCCGCGTTTATTGCTTGGTCTGCGCCTGGGACGCCTAGAATGCGGTCGTCCTTGGCTTTGTCGAAGGACTGAAAGTCGAGAATGGGGGGGTAAGGCATCGAGAAAATTTCGATGATGATGGTAAGAAGTCAAGAAGGCTTGAGGAAGCAGCTTTCAACTCACAACCTCGAGCTTATGTATTTGCACCAACACGAGAAGATGTCGCTGCAGCTTTCACGGACATTACAAATATGTTGCGTCCTCCGAGGAATAAAGGGCGTGGTTACAAAAGCGCTGGTCTTGACGATATTACCCGCACTCGTCTTGAGGGGATGAGAATGTTTTTAGCCGCATATATCCGCTTGGAGACGGACAGACCGGGACATCGAGGCAACTGGACAGAGGCTTCCCATGCGACGGTTACCATGCGTTGTGAGAGCAAGCACCATTCCAGAAAGCTTCGTGTGTGGGCACGATCATTTATCAATGACCAAAAGGAGATCCCAGAGAATAGATATGGTCGCGGTAACAAATCGGTGATCGACGACGAGGATTTGGCTCAAGAAATTCATTTACACCTCCAGCAGATCGGCAAATACATTAAAGCGGAAGACATAGTCCAGTACTGTGCCAGAACAGAGATCCTTGCTCGCTTGAAACGCACCAAGACGATTTCATTAGCAACAGCACGAAGATGGCTCGAAAAAATGGGATACCGCTGGAAGAAGAATCTCAAGGGCCAGTACGTCAATGGTCACGAACGGCCAGATGTTGTCCACTACCGGCAAAATGTCTTCCTTCCTGTGATGGAACAGTACGAGGCTCGTATGCGAACCTGGGTGGACGAGCATGGATGGGATTTACCTCGCAAGGTCGGCCGTCCTATCGTTGGATGGGTGCATGATGAATCAATATTCTATGCACATGATCGCCGCCAGACCGCATGGTACCACAAAGATGCAACAGCAAAACCTTACGCAAAAGGAGAAGGCGTCTCGTTGATGGTTGCTGACTTTGTGTCAGCTGATTATGGCTGGCTTCGATCTCCTGATGGAAAGGAATCAGCACGCGTCGTTTTTCGCCCCGGGAAAAATCGTGAAGGATACTTCACAAACGAAGATATTCTTGCACAAGTAGATCGTGCCATGGCGATCCTTTCAAGATACTATCCGGATGAGGATCACTACTTTATTTATGACAACGCATCAACTCACCTCTCGCGATCTGCCGATGCGCTCTCAGCCACTAAAATGCCAAAGAACCCTTCAAAGCCTGAGAAGAACTTTGGTGTTCTGATTGATGTTGTTGGTTTAGATGGCCGGCAAATCCATGGACCAGATGGTAAGATCTTGAAGCAAAAAGTCCAAATGCGGAACGGGATATTTGATGGAAGGGAGCAAGAATTCTACTATCCGAAAGGTCATGAGAAACCTGGTATTTTCAAAGGTATGGCCACAATACTAACAGAACGCGGTTACGATGTGTCGAAGAAGAAAGCGCAGTGCGGGAAGAGTTTTGCAGATTGCCCTGAGGGTGTAAAGGACTGCTGTTGCCGGCGCATCCTATTCAACGAACCTGATTTCGTTGAGGAGGAATCATTGCTAGAAACGTGCTGCAGGTCTAGGGGTTATCATGTCCACTTCTTCCCCAAGTTCCACTGTGAGACCAGTTTCATCGAACAATGTTGGGGTAATGCGAAGCAACGATACCGTCTTCTCCCCCCAACATCAAAGGAAGAGGATTTAGAGCGGAATGTAATCGCTTGTTTGGACAACGTACCGCTCATTTCAATGCGGCGGTAAGCATCCTTCTGGCCGGTTATTGATTTGAGTATCCGTGGTAACTGATTTGTAGATATGCGACTCGATCCCTCCGTTTCATGGATGCATATCGCAAAGGTCTAAATGGAAAACAGGCTGCTTGGGCAGCCAAGAAGTACCGCGGTCATCGAACGATTCCGGACTCGATCCTTCAAGATCTCGAAAATTCTAATGTCACTTAATTGACTCTTATGAAGTAGTAATTTATTTCTCATAATCAACACGATCCTGCGGGCAACATCAGGAGCATATACAATTGTTTTCAGTTCTCTCCAGCGGGACCACTGCAGGACCTCACGTCGCTGAGAAAGTATGACACATCAGTCACAGTGGGTCACATTCCACGTGATGATGTTGGATGTGGATGAACCCTACCTTACTGTAAAGCGACACGAACACCGAGACGACCAAAATCCAACAGCCCCGCACCACGGTGCTTTCTCTGTTGCGTCTACCATATCTCATATCACGGTCACCATTTTCACTCTGACCACCGTTTCCCTGCCCTCCTCTTTTACTCACTCTTTCAAGTAGAATCGTGTGCAACTGCGCGATTCAAAAAACCCTCGTCACGGAGGCTCTGAAACAGTATTAATCGTTCTGGAATGTACACTACAGGAACAAAGTGACGATTCCGAAGAAGCAGTGTAGGCGGACCTGAGCATGTGAGAGTGAGTTTCATTATTCACCTTCCAACCACGCCGTTATCTCGAGCCTAGGGTCATAGTGTTGTTAACAACATGAACTACTTGCCTCGGCGGAGCCTCACAAGACCGCACAAGCCCATAAGGCGTGGCCGCAAGAAGCAGGGCAGAAGGTTTGAATTTCGTGTTGGGCCTGGGTATATACATGAGGTGTACACATTATTTCGAACTGCACCTTAAAAAAGGATACCCCAGTGCCGTAAGGCTCGCCAGGGTGTTAGAAGACAAAATAAGACACCTACTGAGTCAATGGCAGAGCCGCGAAGATGGGAGAAAAAGATTCAAACGAATATAGTGTATGTATGGGAACAGTACCAAACGAGAAGAACACTTGCTGTGGCGTTGAAAATAGGAAATACTGTACCATGCGGCGGCCAGGATTCGTTTGAGCAAATTTCAGCTTGATCTGACAATGACAGCGCGGGTGACATACATGTTGGGAGCGAAGTCTCACTGATCCGTGACTACAGCGCCAGTGGACTACTGCGGCCTGCGGCTCCCACCTGAAACTATCCCGTACGCCTCACCGTGAATAAGGTCTTCGTGGAGGACGTCCTCGACCATGTCCACGGTCATCCAACTTGTTTATATCAATTCGTTCTAAGAGTCAATATATGCCGTCCTTGGTGGTGGAGTTGGCATCCGGTTGCGCTCGCTCATGCTTGGCGAAGACGGCTATTGCTGCTCCTCCCTTTCAGTAGCCCGGGTATACTTTTGCCCCTTCGTAAGGCGGATGATAACGACATTCATTGGCGTTTATTCGGTGTACCCTCGCCCGTGCGTATCGACAGACTGCCGAGGGCCGTGCTCGGCTACAAACGACCAAAATCATTCCAGATTCAAATTTCAGGGTCGATATAGATGGATGTGTATTGAAGGTTCTCCACGTCGGTGACGTGGGCCGTCGGCCTGGCTTGCACGAATTCTCATTTGTCCAATCACGATCGGAGCGCCAATGCTCACGTGATCGAGATGTTTCCGATCTCCGCTCAACGACGCCAAGTTGTATGTACTGTAATCCAAGGCCTTTTCTTCATTTGCACCTGGTTGCAGTCACCGAGTTTGGTCATGCCAAAAGCCTATAGTACAACTATTCTTTGGAACTCCAGCGCAATGATGACCTAGTATTCTGAACTTGAATATAGCATGCGGCATCATCCGCTACCATTGTTTGCTTCGAGAAGTTCCGAGAGACGATTCGATGGGTGTCAGTTGGCACAACCCGATCAGCTCCCCAGGAGAGGAGCGAAGGGTTCTTCCACGTAAATCAGCAGTTATCAGCTCCATTTCTCTCTTTCACTATCTCATTTGCGTTGTTCCTCCCTCGACCTCTTTCTTGCAAATGTACTTGGATCACATATTCGTACGTCACGCTCCCACTTTCCTCCGCATCCTCTTGTTCATTACCTCTCATGCTACGCATGTCATCTCGTTTCTCCCAATACTGAATATCCTTTGGATGCCTGCCATTGCCTGGGCACGCAACTTGGCTTGTTTTCTCACGCTCACGCTCGTTCCACCAATTAATGGTTTTACGTGAGTCAAGGCAGGATAAATGTATTGAAGGACCTTGCACTGGCATCCATGCCGGCTCTTGTATCTCTTTATGCCAAAAGGGCCGTGAGGAATGATACCCTTGTTGGGAGGAAGCTTGAGGAGGTCATTTGTAAACCCCAACGCGGTTCGTCTTCGTCTTTTTGAACTCCGAGACTGGGGTGCCGGAACAAGACAGGCTGTAGCAGCCCCATTTTCTGATGATGCAAATCAACTTGAGAAGATCGATACATCTTATGGATCAATCCGTGATCAGCAGTGACGGCTGGATATATGGAAAGGAGAAAGTACTTCTTTTATGGATTCCTGAGATTCACAGGTCGTGTCTCCAAAGACCTAGCAATGTCTGGATTGCGGGTGAGAATGAGATACGGCTTGATCTCTCGAAGTTTGTGCACGGATCAAAGTGGACTACAGTACAATCACAATTTATCTAGAGACATTTTTTATGGCTTTCTGTAATTCGAGTATGCTCTCGAGCGCGTGCTATGATGTTATCATCCTACCCAGGCGGCCTTGTGCTTCACAAAGAAGCTCTATCATTCATGACTGTGACTTTTCGCTTTACCTTGTTCCACCGGGCCCGGAGGACTTGGATGCAGCTACGAGTCGCGGCTTCTTGAACGATTTACCTTTAGCAGGCAATGAGATTAACTTATTGAGAAATGGCTCGGGTCGTTTGGAATTTGAAGCAAACTCACCCCAGACTTGTGCTTGTGCTTGGACTTGAGCTTTGATGCGATGTCAAACGACGGACAGCTCAGAAAAAAAGACAGAGGCGGTCATGGTTAGTGAAGCTCCCCTCTCGACAACTACAGTGCAGCAACAAGAGCACCCCCAGCCTCCGACGCAGCCTATTCCAGGATCGGTGCCCCCTGCAGACGACTCGCGATCGAGGCATGTCAATGCCAATGCATCCCCACAACCTTCACAACCTCAAACCCAAACCCAGCAGCACGTAATATATAGCTCCCACTCCACATCCACCTCGACGTTCAAGCCACCACGAGCCCCGTCGACGTCCAAAACCGGCTGATGACCACCCATCACTGGCTCTTGCCGCCACTGATCATGAGCATCTCGGTCGAATCCCAAGTAACACACAATCCTTGCCACAACCTCGATCACGTTCTCGCAGCCTGCTCATGCTCACCATGACCAACGCCTCCAACGCCCACACTCGCTGGATGATGAGCGACACTCGATTCCGGTGCCTGATACGACGAGCTGGATCGTCCCAGCGGAAAAACGCCAGGTACGGATGAACAACATTTTTTTTCACCTTCCTTTTTTTGCTGATATATCGTCCGCATATATGCATTGTGTTCCTATTTGGGGGTGTATGCAGAAATAGAGTGACGCACATGTGGTACGCTTCGACCTTCTTGGAACCACGCGCGATCGTGACGCGGGAAGCTTCATCGACTACAAGCTGGAGGAAGAGCTCGAGTGCTTTCGCTGCATTGAATCATTTTTTGTTAGAAATGTGTCGTTACGGAGAGAGTAGGAGTACAAACGACGTACAGATGACGATAGGCGTCGCTTGAGCGACCTTGCCAACTTCTTCATCCTTCTGCATAATCTTTTTGATCCGCGCCTTTTTGGTACAAATAGGGAAAAAAAAATAGTGATGGCGCACGCGTTGAGTATTGTGACAACTTGGATCATAGGAAGGAAGAGAACGTACTACTGGGAACTTTGTCGTCTTGTTTCTATTCTTGATATTTTAGCTGATAGAGAGTTTGTCTGACTTGGCAAGTAGATTGGGTTGAGAGAGAGGTTTGGACGCGCCGACGCGTATGGCGGTGATCGGTCGCGCTTTGCGGTGAAGAGCTGGCCAAGCGGAGCGGGTAATTGCGCAAGCTGAAGAACCTCCGAAGAGGTCCGTGTTATTTATGCCCATACCATCTCGGGTTAGGGTCACGATCACTCTTCGCTTCGACTCACTTCACTCTCATCATGTCCTTCTCACTCTCCCTATCGCACCCCATCAACACAGCCTTGTTACTTTACATCCTCTACCTCTTACAACGCATCATATTACCCTCTACGTCCGTCCCGCGCATCCCCCCAGCAGAATTCAAAGCCGGATACTCTTGGAGGCCACGTTCGCACGCACCCGCGTTGCTATTTACCACTTTTACCCCTCGAACGCTCACAAAGTTTAACGGACTTGATGGCGGAAGGATATTGCTCGCTATAGCCGGCACCGTCTTTGACGTTACCGCCGGCAGGGGGTTCTATGGCCCAGGTAAAATAAAAAAACTTTACAGCTTTCTTCTATTTGCTCAAAATAGTCGTACTAGATGGGATGTATGGTAACTTTGCAGGGCGAGATGCGTCCCGCGGTATGGCGAAACAGTCTTTCGATCTCGGTGCGCCCAATACGTTTTTTTTTGTCCAGAAACCCTCTTGTATTGACTCAATCATCGTAGAGATGTTAACGCCGGTCGATCAACCGCTAGATAAGCTCGAGGATCTCACTCCAGAGGAAATGTCAGTAGTAACCCGCTTCGAGTTTTCTCGATCTACGATGGCTGACCTCGTTAATCCTCCTTTCTCAGAGAGAACATGAAGGGCTGGATTGACCATTTTTCGAACAAGTACATCGTCTGCGGACGGCTTGTCGAGAATGAATGATGGGCTCCAAGGCGAATGGTTTATATCGCGCTGAATGTCCTTGTATTGTCTTTGAAAATGCATTGTTCGCTTGAATTTGATCGTTACCTCTGTCGAGATGACACACTTTTGAAATCTCACTATATCCCCAAAGCAGCATTTGGTGTTCCTCCCTTGGCCCACTCGGGTCAAAGGGACATATCACATGTCGACCTTTTGTTCCTTCTCCGAACCATGTGTCCACCACCGCAGAAGGGTGCGACGTGATGTTCCTTGATGCCGTCTCATATATCCCTTTCCTCATTGCGAATTTAACCGATAAGTACTGACCAGATGGAGGTACAACTAACCAGGTACTACATCGTATGGGGTACGGTCACGCACGTGAAGGGAAGGGTCATGGATCATTTGTTATCTTACCCAAGGGAACTATACTACATTCCGGCGCAGTAGATCTTTCATTTGTTACAAGAATGACGTTGGGGAAAGAACGGGAGCTGCTGGAACCATGTATGCAGTCCAACCTTTTGGTAATGAACGATAATCTCGCGTAATGGCCTTTTCCGGCCCCAAATCACATGACGACTATAATCGTGGGCGCGACGAGACATTTCAAAAGTTATAGTCTCAGTGAGAGAGGTGATCACAGTCGACTCGCGCTCCCCACGTTCCTTGACTCAAGTGGCGTTCAGAGTTATCAGCAAAGTACATTGTAGATAGGTTAGGATCTCTTGTGAATCTGACAGTACTACAGTTAAACTATACCGAATAGGTTCTATTCTAAGAAGAATACTCCGAATTACACAACAGTTACTAAGAGCCCTGTTCAAACAAAGTAAGAGGAAAAGAGTTTTTTTTATAATAATCACAACGTACAGATGATGTTGAATCATGATCGATCATGATCATGCACACAGCCACGCTCTCAGGCTAGTCACAGCACTTGGCGTTGACGACGCATACAATGGGTTTGTTTATTCCTCCTTCATGGGCCTATCACGATCGCTTTCCTAAAGGGTCGTGCAACTACAATGACCGCCATCTATGGCCTAGCATTGAAAGTCAGTTTTATCTCGCATTTGCCAGTGAGGTGGGTCAAGGTTGAGTTGCATCTGTATCAAGTAAGAAGTGTATAAAATGTTTGGAATATATTAATAAGGTCTTTCTTTGTTCATCTTGTACCCGAAGAACAGCCTGGGGCTGGTGCGGTACTAGCAATGCAGCAGCAGCAGCTGTTGACGTGGGTTATATATACGTAACAAGACGAGGATTGTTTTGGTGTACAGAATGAGAACATAATTTATTGTCTTCCTTCGCACAGCCCAGCGACCTGTGACTTTTGCAAGAGTTTGTAACAACTGGCAGGCCATTTTGTTGTCAGACTCCCGATACCATCGAAGGAGTCGCCAGCCTCCTTCCTCGATGACACATAGAACTTGAATAGCCGTGCCACGTGAAGACGGCGCTTCGCCTCTCCTTTGTTGCACATTTGGAGGTTTTAAAGACCCATAACCACTTATTGTGGAAACGCTTTTACTACGGGGATGAACGTCGTTCTCAGAACACGCAAAGTGCCACGGGAGAGGACGTGGAACTGGAGGTGTGTAAATAGATAGCGGAGGGCATCGGGCATCAGCACAGCACCAGACCAGAGGGGCAAAGACAGATAGTGGCCGTGGCCACGTCACGCTGAAACATGCAGGGGGTATGATTTGATGGCACGCGTGGGGGGTCTATGCTCATTGATGGAGCTACAAAGGGATGAGGATACATGACGAAGGAAAGTTGTCGACAAATTCTAGTTGGTAGAAATCTGGGGGCTAGGGTCGTCTACTACCGTGCTGGATATACGCACTCAGACAGTGGATCCTCTGCCAATTATCCCACACGAGTCCTTTTGGGTTGGAACGTCCCCCCCTGCTCCGTGCCCGAGCCTCGCCCGGCAGCTCGCATGTGGGAGAATATACAAGAGGTGCTTGCGCGCCCAGACCACGTGCATCTCCCTCTGAAGGCGCCACCTCGGCGAGCGGCAGCTCGATGTGCATGTGGGATGGAGCCTATGTGATCGTGCAGAAGAGGTAGAGTGGCATGCTAAAGAAAGCTCATGCTCAAACCCCAGTGGGAGTGAAACAGAAACAACATATACACTGGCAGGCGAAGCTGCATCGTTGCGTGAGTCACGGTTTCGATGGCTGGCGGTGGGAGAGCGAGCGAGCTCAGGGTGTTTGGGTGGGGACTGTTGGTATATACCGCAAAGTTTAGAGGTGGCACTGCAGTAATAAAAAGAACATACCAATTCATCGTATTCAGATATTCCGGTCATATATTTTACCCCAATTTGATCCATGCACGAATTTTGAGAAATCAAGCCGGGTCTCATGCTCGCCTGCAATCCAGACCGTCCTTGGTCCATGAAGACACGGTCTATGAAGCGCGGGAATCCATAAAAGAAGCTGTTTGGGTTCTCCACATATCCAACCATCACCACCAACCAGGGATTGGTCTGTAAATAAGAGCTTCTCAATATCTTCGGTCACGATACTCTCGACATGAATTGTACAGTCGCCTGACCGCGAGGCAATGTGCTGCTCACGGACAGATCTGACCAAATCGGTGAACGGGCCTGATGCAATCTGTCCCTTGTGGCATCCCACACCTGAATCGTTTTATCGTCCGAGGCCGATGCGATGCGCAGTCCGTCTGGTGAGAATGCAACAGAATAGACCGGATGGTGTGTCCAGTAAACGGGCCCGCTACAATCTGTCCCATTGTGGCATCCCACATCCAATCGTTTATCGGACGAGGCCGATGCGATGCGCAGTCCGTCTGGCGAGAATGCAACAGACTTGACCGAACTGGTGTGTCCAGTAAACGGGCCCGCTACATCTGTCCTGTTGTGGCATCCCACACCCGAATCGTTCTATCGTACGAGGCCGATGCGATGCGCAGTCCATCTGGCGAGAATGCAACAGAATAGACCGATCGGTGTGTCCAGTAAATGGGCCCGCTACCATCTGTCCCGTTGTCGCGTCCCACACCCGAATCGTTTCATCGTACGAGGCCGATGCGATGCGCAGCCCATCTGGCGAGAATGCAACAGAATAGACCGGATTGGTGTGCCAGTAAATGGGCCCGCTACCATCTGTCCTGTTGTGGCATCCCACACCCGAATCGTTTATCCACGAGGCCGATGCGATGCGCAGTCCGTCTGGCGAGAATGCAACAGATTGACCCGATTGGTGTGTCCAGTAAACGGGCCCGCTACAATCTGTCCTGTTGTGGCATCCCACACCCGAATCGTTCTATCGGACGAGGCCGATGCAATGCGCAGTCCGTCTGGCGAGAATGCAACAGAATTGACCGATCGGTGTGTCCAGTAAACGGTCCCGCTACCATCTGTCCGTTGTGGCATCCCACACCCGAATCGTTTATCGGACGAGGCCGATGCGATGCGCAGTCCATCTGGCGAGAATGCAACAGAATTGACCGAATTGGTGTGTCCAGTAAACGGGCCCGCTACCATCTGTCCGCTGTGCGTCCCACACCCGAATCGTTTCATCCACGAGGCCGATGCGATGCGCAGTCCATCTGGCGTGAATGCAACAGAATAGACCGGTTGGTGTGTCCAGTAAACGGGCCCGCTACATCTGTCCTGTTGTGGCATCCCACACCCGAATCGTATTATCGTCCGAGGCCGATGCGATGCGCAGTCCATCTGGCGAGAATGCAACAGAATTGACCGGATTGGTGTGTCCAGTAAATGGGTCCGCTACCATCTGTCCTGTTGTGGCATCCCACACCCGAATCGTTTCATCCACGAGGCCGATGCGATGCGCAGTCCATCTGGTGAGAATGCAACAGAATTGACCGAATTGGTGTGACCAGTAAACGGGCCCGCTACCATCTGTCCCGTTGTCGCGTCCCACACCCGAATCGTTTTATCGTCCGAGGCCGATGCGATGCGCAGTCCATCTGGCGAGAATGCAAAGAATTGACCCGTCTGGTGTGTCCAGTAAATGGGCCCGCTACCATCTGTCCTGTTGTGGCATCCCACACCCGAATCGTTTCATCCACGAGGCCGATGCGATGCGCAGTCCGTCTGGCGAGAATGCAACAGAATTGACCGGATTGGTGTGACCAGTAAATGGGCCCGCTACCATCTGTCCCGTTGTCGCGTCCCACACCCGAATCGTTCTATCGAACGAGGCCGATGCGATGCGCAGCCCATCCGGCGAGAACGCAACAGAATCGACCGAACTGGTGTGTCCAGTAAACGGGCCCGCTACCATCTGTCCCGTAGTGGCATCCCACACCCGAATCGTTTTATCTTCGAGGCCGATGCGACGCGCTGCCCATCTGGGGAGAAAGCAACAGAATAGACTGGGCCATCATGTGTTTGAATCACCATTTCCGATGCTGGCCAGTGAGACAACTGCCCACGGTCCATCGTCAATGTATAAGGGAATTTGCGAATGTATCGATTGAAGATGTGGGAAGAGCTGGGTGTGAATGGGAGCGCCGAGACATAGATATGCGGAGTGCTCCTTGCATCGCCATTCCGAAATACCGCACAAATCTCGACGCATCATTCACAAACCCAACAAATTCTTCACCTCCGTTTGCGAACCCTATTATCATTTTTACCCAAAGGTCACCGCATGTCATACTGAATTGTGAGGAGAACCTACCTCCTGCTGCAACCACGTCGACAGGAACGACATTGCCCGTAAAGCAAGGGGCACACTGCTCTTGATGCTAAGCACTTCCAGCCAAAATAGTAACTTTGTCTCGAACAACGATCCAAGTTTTACGAAGAGATCGTCATCGAAAGGAACATGTTCCAAGTGATCGCCCCAGAAACGACAGGCATACGACAAAGCAGGTGGGATGTATCTCATAATTCGAGATTCGAGATCTGGAACGTCGCTGTTGGCAAGATATGATGACTCCAGTTTGCAAATGTTGAACTCCAGTTTGTCGATCATCGAAGCAAGGCAGGAATGTGCCAACTGACGGTGCGAATCCTGAAGGTCCACGTAAAACACACCACCCTTCTTGCTCGTCAGAAAGTCACGGAATGATGTATGGAGAGGAACGATGGGACGCGTATGGTCAGATGAAGTCACATTACTCAGCAGCGAGCCGAGGTGACTGAGCATCTGTACAGCTGGATCAGGATCCTCGGGTTCCTCAATTGAGGCATGCCTTCGCAGGGCAATCAAAGAATCGATCGAGAGCGGTTCGATCGCAGCGAAAAGCTGTCCCATTACAGACCGAAATAGGATCTGTGCTTCATCCGGTTTGAAGTACGCTTCGAGAACTTCTTCATATAACTTGTCCAACGGATCTTGTCCACTGCGATCTCGGGAGTGTCCCAACAAGCGTTGAACACACTTTTTCTTGCTAAAGCCAAAGCTAGCAGGAGGGCTATTTATGAACCCGCATGCAACAGCTGCCCATTGAAACAGGCCCTCTGCCGCTTTCGCTAGTTTGACCCCATCGCTTTCGAATACATCGGGGGGAGCTCCTTCTGAAGGTACAGCCCAATATCTTGCTCTGTCTTGAGAGCCAGTTCGGCATCATCCATGTAAAGCGTATTGATGGACGAAGCTTTGACAAACGCAGGCTCGATGCCATCTTCAGGTCTGGAGTGACGAGTATCCGGAATTCGGATGGAAGCTCGACAAGGTGCTCGGCGAGAAATGAATGTAATCCATTTTTGCCGATTGCATCCCCACTCTCATCCAAGGCATCGATAACTATAAGAATTGGACAGGGAAGTGGCAAGTTCTTGAGCGGTTCCACGAGGAGGTTTTCGAAAAGTGTACGATAGCTCGGGTACCACGAAGAGAGGATTTATTCTTGATGACCTCTCCAAGGGTGTGTTTGTACGCAGGAATGAGATCGGAGAGATCGCGAGCGATTGTCGTGAAGAGCATGTAAGCCTCATCTTTGGACTGTTCCTTGCGCAAAAAGGCGGAGTATGAGCCGAGACATTTGCCTTCGAAACGACGTGCAACCTCATGTGCAATCGAAGATTTTCCTGTTCCCGCTTGGCCGAGAAGAACGAGCGCACGATCGATTTGGGATTCTGGACCCACTTGACGATGAAGTGCAAAAAGTCTTCACGGGTGCCTGGAAGACATCGCTTCTCGTCGCCGTATCGCCAGCCTCCCCTATAGGGTAATTCTCCGATTTTTCTGTCTAATTCTGTGTATTGATCGTCAGTTCGACGATCCGGTCTCGAGCTGTCTGAATTATCGCGCACCATCCTGAAGGACAGCAGCCTGAGTGTTGACAACAGCATATGCGAGGAACGTTTCTCGAAGTCGAACAAGGTGGCGCGATACTCTTCGACTTTTCCGTCAACTTGCCACCATATTCTTCAAAGCCCGCTTTCCTGAAAGTCACACGTTCATATTGAGCAACGAGAGAGGTCAAGACGACGTACCGATTTGCACATCCTTGCATATGACTCGACGAATTCGGCCGATTTGGCGACGCACTCCAGCATCTCATCGAGGATGTTTATTGCATGGATCCCGGCTGGATATTCCTCAAAATAGCCGCCTCCTTTGCAAATTCAAATCCGTCTCGTATTGCCTCAAGTAGTGTTCTGACGTTGTCATCACGCGCGACCTGCTGTAGTAAAGTCTGAAAGCGAGGTGAATGAATGCCCATATTCTCCGAATGGGAAAGGAGACGCACCTGAGGAATAAATGAGAGCACAGCCCAAGCCGTCTTCGCATATGGGCTGAGCTGAAGAGCGCAAGTTAGCTCAGCACTGGATAAGACCTTCTCTAAAGCATACCCCTGCGATTGGACCGACGACGTCGATTACACACTTGACTTTTTCAACAGCATTACTCCATGTCTTCATCGTTTCAAAAGCCTTCTCAGCGCCATCGAGCGTATTTGACATCTCCGTCTGGCTGTCTGGTACTGCTCCCACAGAGGGACCGCCCTCGATGGGAAGGTTACTCGTTTGGGGTAGAAGAGCGGGATCTGCTGCGCGTTCCATGGGTTCATTGTCGGTTTGAACAGTAGGATGCCAGCACCTCCTTCAGCGATAGGATTTCCCGGATCGATCGGTGTGCTAGTAAGGATTGGGGAGTTGACTACCGCCGTCATAGATGAACTCCCGATTGCTGATACAGTGATCCTTAAGGAAGGTGTAACAAGTTCCGTCGGACGTCCGTCAGCATTGTCGAAATAACATCAAGTTCTATATGTAGGATGCTCAGCCAGACACATGGGTATATCTTTGAAATAAGAAACGAACCGCGTTGGGATTCGCAGGCTATCTCCTGACTTCCAACGAGGATGTCTTTCCGTGTGGTCCTTTTCGCATAAAGACATATAGTAACACGAGATTGTGGTTGTACAG
This sequence comes from Lactifluus volemus, assembly GCA_022376515.1. Classification (NCBI taxonomy): domain Eukaryota; kingdom Fungi; phylum Basidiomycota; class Agaricomycetes; order Russulales; family Russulaceae; genus Lactifluus; species Lactifluus volemus. Next base: position 16,996 of record WTXI01000470.1, read on the forward strand.
TACTGCAGGAGACTCAGATGTTAGCAAGAATGAAGATACGACATTTCCCACAATGTGTTGACGGTCTCGTTCCATTCTACGCGCTGCGCCACGCTCCGCACAGATCGTGTCTGCCATATCCTGTCGCCGTCTGTAAATGTGGCGTAAAATCTCCTTTTCTTCCCAAGGAAGGTCTTGAGACGGGGAAGATTGTGCACTCTAAGGACTGGCAAGGGCAAGCGATTTAGTATATATGAGAGCACAGTCATGAAATACGTACTGGTCACCTGGAGTCGGGTTGAGCTCAGTTGGATTTCACTGACCTGAGAGCGGCTGATGTTTGACATTCTGGAGATTTGAGGACCTGGGGTGTAGTAATGGTGAATGTTTGACGGAGAACTGAGTGACAGTTGATGTCATCGATGCCTTGAGGCAAACACGTTATGTGTCTATATCAGGAAGGACATTACATAATGACGCGTCGCCCCGAAACGTGCGCTGCGCTGCCCGACCAAAATCCAATGACAGCCCCGCACCACGGGTGCTTTCTCTGTTGCGTCTACCATATTTCCTATCACGGTCACCATTGTCACTCTGGCCACCGTTTCTCTACCTTCCTCATTTACTCACTCTTTCAAGTAGAATCGTGTGCAACTGCGCGATTCAAAAAACCCTCGTCACGGAGGCTCTGAAACAGTATTAATTGTTCTGGAATGTACACTACAGGAACAAAGTGACGATTCCGAAGCAGCAGTGTAGGCAGACCTGAGCATGTGAGAGTGAGTTTCATTATTCACCTTCCAACCACGCCGTCATCTCGAGCCTAGGGTCATAGTTTGTTAACAACTTGAACTACTTGCCTCGGCGGAGCCTCACAAGACCGCACAAGTCCATAGGCGTGGCCCCAAGAAGCAGGGCAGAAGGTTTGAATTTCGTGTTGGGCATGGGTATATACATGAGGTGTACACATTATTTCGAACTGCATCTTAATAAAGGATACCCAGTGCCGCAAGGCTCACCGGGGTGTTAGAAGACAAAATAAGACACCTAGCCGAAATGGGAAGATCACGAATATGGTAGGAAAGTACCGGAAGATGGGCAGAAGGGAAATACTGTACCATGCGGCGGCCAGAGCAAATTTAGTTTGATCTGACAATGACAGCGCGGGTGACATACATGTTGGGCGTGAAGTCTCACTGATCCTGACTACAGCCCAGTGGACTACTGCGGCCTGCGGCTCCCACTAGAACTATCCCGTACGCCTCGCCGTGAATAAGGTCTTCGTGGAGGACGTCCTCGACCATGTCCGCGGTCATCCAACTTGTTCATATCAATTCGTTCCAAGAGACAATATATGCCGTCCTTGGTGGAGTTGGGTCCGGTTGCGCTCGCTCAGGCTTGGCGAAGACGGCTGTTGCTGCTCCTCCCTTTCGGTAGCCCGGGTATACTTTTGCCCCTTCGTAAGGCGGATGATAACGACGTGCATTGGCGTTTATTCGGTGTACCCTCGCCCGTGCGTATCGACAGACTGCCGAGGGCCGTGTCGGCTACAAACGACCAAAATCATTCCAGATTCAAACTTTCAGGGTCGATATAGATGGATGTGTATTGAAGGTTCTCCACGTCGGTGACGTGGGCCGTCGGCCTGGCTTGCACGAATTCTCTTTGTCCAATCACGATCGGAGCGCCAATGCTCACGTGATCGAGATATGATGTTCCGATCTCCGTTCAACGACGCCAAGTTGTATATCAAGGCCTTTTCTTCATTTGCACCTGGTTGCAGTCACCGAGTTTGGTCATGCCACAAGCCTATAGTACAATTATTCTTTGGAACTCCAGCGCAACGATGACCTAGTATTCTGAACTTGAATATAGCATGCGGCATCATCCACTACCATTGTTTGCTTCGAGAAGTTCCGAGAGACGATTCGATGGGTGTCAGTTGACACAACCCGATCAGCTCCCCAGGAGAGGAGCGAAGGGTTCTTCCACGTAAATCAGCAGTTATCAGCTCCATTTCTCTCTTTCCCTATCTCATTTGCGTTGTTCCTCCCTCGACCTCTTTCTCACACATGTACTTGGATCACACATTCGTACATCGCGCTCCCACTTTCCTCCGCATCCTCTTGTTCATTACCTCTCATGCTACGCACGTCATCTCGTTTCTCCCAATACCGAATATCCTTTGGATGCCTGGGCACGGACTTGGCTTGTTTTCTCACGCTCGCGCTCGTTCCACCGATTAATGGTTTTACGTGAGTCAAGGCAGGATAAATGTATTGAAGGACCTTGCACTGGCATCCATGCCGGCTCTTGTATCTCTTTATGCCAAAAGGGCCGTGAGGAAAGATACCCTTGTTGGGAGGAAGGAGGTCATTTGTGAACCCCAACGCGGTTCGTCTTCGTTTTTTTGAACTCTGAGACTGGGGTGCCGGAACAAGACGGGCTGTAGCAGCCCCGTTTGCTGATGACGCAAATCAAGTTGAGAAGATCGATGGCATACATTTTATGGATCAATCCGTGATCAACAGTGACGGCTGGATATATGGAGAGGAGAAAGAACTTCTTTTATGGATTCCTGAGCTTCACAGGTCGTGTCTCCAAAGACCTAGCAATGTCTGGATTGCGGGTGAGAATGAGACACGGCTTGATCTCTCGAAGTTTGTGCACGGATCAAAGTGGACTACAGTACAATCACAATTTATCTAGAGGGTGAAGATGTATTTTTTATGGCTTTCTGTAATTCGAGTATGCTCTCGTGCGCGTGCTATGATGTTATCATCCTACCCAGGCGGCCTTGTGCTTCACAGAGAAGCTCTATCATTCATGACTGTGACTTTTCGCTTTACCTTGTTCCACCGGGCCCGGAGGACTTGGATGCAGCTACGAGTCGCGGCTTCTTGAACGATTTACCTTTAGCAGGCAATGAGATTAACTTATTGAGAAATGGCTCGGGTCGTTTGGCATTTGAAGCAAATTCACCCCAGACTTGAGCTTGGGCTTGGACTTGAGCTTTGATGCGATGTCAACGACGCACAGCTCCAGAAAAACACGACAGAGGCGGTCACGATTAGTGAAGCTCCCCTCTCGACAACTACAGTGCAGAAACAAGAGCACCCCCAGCCTCCGACGCAGCCTATTCCAGGATCGGTGCCCCCTGCAGACGACTCGCGATCGAGGCATGTCAATGCCAATGCATCCCCACAACCTTCACAACCTCAAACCCAAACCAGCAGCACGTAATATATGCTCCCACTCCACATCCACCTCGACGTTCAAGCCACCACGAGCCCCGTCGACGTCCAAAACCGGCTGATGACCACCCGTCACTGGCTCTTGCCGCCACTGATCATGAGCATCTCGGTCGAATCCCAAGTAACACACAATCCTTGCCACAGCCTCGATCACGTTCTCGCGAGCCTGCTCATGCTCACCATGACCAACGCCTCCAACGCCCACACTCGCTGGATGATGAGCGACACTCGATTCCGGTGCCTGATACGACGAGCTGGATCGTCCCAGCGGAAAAACGCCAGGTACGGATGAACAACCTTTTTTTCACCTTCCTCTTTTGCTGATATATCGTCCGCATATATGCATTGTGTTCCTATTTGGGGTGTATGCAGAAATAGAGAGTGACGCACATGTGGTACGCTTCGACCTTCTTGGAACCACGCGCGATGGTGACGCGGGAAGCTTCGTCCGACTACAAGCTGGAGGAAGAGCTCGAGTGCTTTCGCTGCATTGAATCATTTTTTGTTAGAAATGTGTCGTTACGGAGAGAGTAGGAGTACAAACGACGTACAGATGACGATAGGCGTCGCTTGAGCGACCTTGCCAACTTCTTCATCCTTCTGCATAATCTTTTTGATGCGCGCCTTTTTGGTACAAATAGGAAAAAAAAAGAAAGATAGATGGCGCACGCGTTGAGTATTGTGACAGCTTGGATATTGGAAGAGAACGTACTACAGGGAACTTTGTCGTCTTGTTTCTATTCTTCATATTTTAGCTGATAGAGAGTTTGTCTGACTTGGCAAGTAGATTGGGTTGAGAGAGAGGTTTGGACGCGCCGACGCGTATGGCGGTAATCGGTCGCGCTTTGCGGTGAAGAGCTGGCCAAGCGGGGTAATTGCGCAAGCTGAAGAACTCCGAAGAGGTCCGTTATTTATGTTCATACCGTCTCGGGTTAGGGTCACGATCACTCTTCGCTTCGACTCACTTCACTCTCATCATGTCCTTCTCACTCTCCCTATCGCACCCCATCAACACAGCCTTGTTACTTTACATCCTCTACCTCTTACAACGCATCATATTACCCTCTACGTCCGTCCCGCGCATCCCCCAGCAGAATTCAAAGCCGGATACTCTTGGAGGCCACGTTCGCACGCACCCGCGTTGCTATTTACCACTTTTACCCCTCGAACGCTCACAAAGTTTAACGGACTTGATGGCGGAAGGATATTGCTCGCTATAGCCGGCACCGTCTTTGACGTTACCGCCGGTAGGGGGTTCTACGGCCCAGGTAAAAAAAAAAACTTTACAGCTTTCTTCTATTTGCTCAAAAAAGTCGTCTTAAGATGGGATGTACGGTAACTTTGCGGGGCGAGATGCGTCCCGCGGTATGGCGAAACAGTCTTTCGATCTCGGTGCGCCCAATACGTTTTTTTTTGTCCAGAAACCCTCTTGTATTGACTCAATCATCGTAGAGATGTTAACGCCGGTCGATCAACCACTAGATAAGCTCGAGGATCTCACTCCAGAGGAAATGTCAGTAGTAACCCGCTTCGAGTTTTCTCGATCTACGATTGCTGACCTCGTTAATCCCCCTTTCTCAGCGAGAACATGAAGGGCTGGATCGACCATTTTTCGAACAATATATCGTCTGCGGACGGCTTGTCGAGAATGAATGATCGGCTCCAAGGCGAATGGTTTATATCGCGCTGAATGTCCTTGTATTGTCTTTGAAAATGCATAGTTCGCTTGAATTTGATCGTTACCTCTGTCGAGATGACACACTTTTGAAATCTCACTATATCCCCAAAGCAGCATTTGGTGTCCCTCCCTTGGCCCACTCGGGTCAAAGGTACATATCACATGTCGACCTTTTGTTCCTTCTCCGAACTATGTGTCCACCCCCGGCACTTTCATTTCCGCCTCTTCACCGCAGAAGGGTGCGACGTGATGTTCCTCGATGCCGTCTCATACGTCCCTTTCCTCATTGCGAATTTGACCGATGAGCACTGACCAGATGCAGGTACAACTAACCAGGTACTACATCGTATGGGTACGGTCACGCACGTGAAGGGAAGGGTCATGGATCCTTTGTTATCTTACCCAAGGGAACAATACTACATTCCGGCGCAGTATATCTTTCATTTGTTACAAGAATGACGTTGGGAAAAGAACGGGACCCGCTGGGAACCATGTATGCCAGTCCAACCTTTTGGTAATGAACGGTAATGTTCACCATGGCCTTTTCCGGCCCCAAATCACATGACGACTATAATCGTCAGTGCAAAGGGCGCGAGGAGACATTTCAAAAGTTATGGTCTCAGTGAGAGAGGTGATCACAGTCGACTGGCGCTCCCCACGTTCCTTGACTCAAGTGGCGTTCAGAGTTTATCAGCAAAGTACATTGTAGATAGGTTAGGATCTCTTGTGAATCTGACAGTACTACAGTTAAACTATACCGAATAGGTTCTATTCTAAGAAGAATACTCCGAATTACACAACAGTTACTAAGAGCCCTGTTCAAACAAAGTAAGAGGAAAAGAGTTTTTTTTCATAATAATCACAACGTACAGATGATGTTGAATCATGATCGATCATGATCATGCACACAGCCACGCTTTCAGGCTAGTCACAGCACTTGGCGTTTACGACACATACAATGGGTTTGTTTATTCCTCCTTCATGGGCCTATCGCGATCGCTTTCCTAAAGGGTCGTGCAACTACAATGACCGCCATCTATGGCCTAGCATTGAAAGTCAGTCTCATCTCGCATTTGCCAGTGAGGTGGTCTAGGTTTAGTTGCGTCCGTATCGAGTAAGAAGT
>WTXI01000471.1:0-22946 GCA_022376515.1 Lactifluus volemus
CCCAGATTACGGCCATCGCCAGCAGAGGAGAATGGCATTTATTTACGTTTGCCTTTGCTGATACCGCACAGCTCTCGACGCTGGCCCCCGTGAGGACATTACCAGCGGTGCTGTGCACTAATTCCGACTGAAATGAGAGCCGTCAAAGAGCGTCCATGTCTCAGATGACTTATGGTGCCGGCGGCGCGCGTGTGTCAATGACTCAACAGTACTCTCTGTATGGCGATTGAGCTAAGGGTTTGGTGACTTTGGCACGGAGGCATTGCCACGGGGGTTTGGGACTGGAGGTAACTTCTGATTACGCGAACCCGTGAAGACCCCTGTTTGGCTGTTTGCAGGGGAGTCGCTCACACTCCACCAACTAACACATCATGGCAACCCTCCCCACGTTTCCACTTCCACTTCCACCCGATGAACCACCTTCTGGGTACAGCTATTCAGATCACTCTTCGAGATTTTCAGCTTCGTCGACAACTTCTGTATCCCAAACTGTCATGAACCGAGATACATTCTGTGGAACACCTCGCTGCATTGTCTGCGGAGCTTCTGCGGCACCGATTGTTCGAGTTTATCGTATCATTATGCCCTCAGAGAGTGATCTTGTAAGTCAAAATGTTATTTGATCTCCTTTAAACTAATCAGAAACAGTGGGATGATCTCAAGAAGCGCAACTGGATCCCTAGCCAGGCAAAAAATGCCCCTAAGCATGAACCACGAAATGGCCTCTATATGTGTGTTACTCACGGTGCTCTGTTCAATGTTTACCGGTTCTTTATACGTTACATCCCAACAGTATGTTTGTTTCTTCGTTGCTTCAGATTACATGCTTACTGAAAACAGACCTCTAGGTTTATATTTGTTAACTACACTGGTAGTCTGAGTCGAAACCTCCAGCCATACCATGGTAAAGCTGTTGCACTTGATATACAGCATAAATTTGCCCCATTCCCATCCCTATTCATCATCCATGAGATGCGGGTCCGTGGCTCCTACCCTTTCCAACCCACTGAACCAATGATGCCCGATGACATCACTTGGCAAGACTGGATCTCTTCCCGTGGCATATATGATAGCACATCAGATTCTTTCATTCGTGATGGGACTGACAAGAATCACGAAATGGCTACTGCAAGTGGAGGTGGACATGCTCTCACTGTCAACACCGGGTTATGGCAGCCATCTGTGCTGCTGCAAGCCGCGCCTTGCCATCTTGGACAGCCTGACGGATGAAGGGCACCTTGAAGCTAGACTGGAAGTTTGACGCGATTGGTCTCCCCCATTGCTTGTCTCTTGCATTGAAATTGTACAAGTGAATCAAGAGCAAATGTGAATATGTGACAACCCGTTGGAACGTCGTTGAAAAAATAATAAAGTGTAACGAGTTATTGCGACTAGGTTCACAGGTTTCCTGAGGTCAAGGGAATGTCATTCAGCAGTGATTGCACATGACACGGCCCCTCCACCAGGTAAGAAAATTCGTCGTTCCGATCTTATCGACGAGAAGCAAGAAGAAGCACTTGGTCGTATCCCCGCACCCATACCTCACGAGCACGGACACGTTCTTTTGTCATTTCTCGCGATGTCACGGTTTGTCACTGAGGTACTACTCGCTTTTCGTACACGTCGTACTTCCCTCCTGGCTCAACCTCCCCTACCCTGCGAACTTTTTACTTATCCATACTTCTGCACTGGACTACCGCCTTACTACTTCACTCGGGACGACATCTGTCATCTTGTAGCCGACATACATACAACGCCACCTCGTGGTGTGCTTCTCGGCGCGTTGACGGCGTTGCGAGAGGGGATATACCTCCGGTTTGTTAGCTAGGCTTAACCTTGTGATCTCCATTAATTCACCTCAGCACGCAGAGCCCATTTTCCATGGATGGTAGCTTCATGGATTAGGATAGGACACATACAAGACACCACGGTGCAATGAGGCAGGAATGACAAGGAAAAATGCGAATAATGATACTACAATGACCAAGGAGCGAGGCGCCCACATCGACGGTTCGTACGTCGGGCATCACTCACTGTCAGACACTGGTTCAAAGGCCCTGGAACGACGGCGGCGCAATGGGGTGGATGTTGTCTCTACTGAGGGTAACGTGGTGATACCACCTTCATAATCCTGGTACAAGTGACGAGAAGGTCATGCGGGCTGGCAGTGATGCAAGCGCATAGATTCGTACCTCCCGCTTTGAGGGCCCGGCACTTCCGTTTCGCTTCAATGATCGTCTGCGAGTTCGCCTCTCACCCGGCCCATCCTGCAAGGGTCGGGGACGAATACTTGGTCCAACCTTGGCAAAGGCCGCTCCAACGCTGCCGTACTGCCATTGAAGGGCGGGGACAAGGCAGATTGCCAAAATGGAGAACGATACCGCAAGGAAGACGGCGGAGGAAAGAGCGCCAGACAGTAAAGGAAACCTCGAGACGAAACCCCTACAGAAAATGATGGAAGCTTTCTCCGTGTGAAGCGAAGAAGAGGTACCAACCGTATGCCACGGGGCCGAACCGTGCCTTCGATGGAGGCAGTCAGAACGCTAAGTTCCCTCCCTTGGCCAGATCCGATGGACTTCCAGCCGTCCAGTCTACCTATCTCAATTTTGGCAAAGACGTGACTTACATGGGATTGATAGCGGGATAGAAGTGGAACTTTGAGCGTGGTGGTGGTGGGTTTTGGCCAGCGAAAAGAGGAGGGTGGCAGAATGATTGCCTGTGGATAGTGTTATGGGGAAACGAAGGTATGATCTAGAAGATGACTGCCTCACTGGCATGCGAACGGTTGCGAGAGTTTTGTTTGATGACCCAGTCAATGTAAGAGTGGTCATAAAGTTCCCAAGATCATAGTTAGAGGATGTGGCAGGGACGACGAGGTGAAGTGATATGTCGTAGGGTTGGGTAGGATTAAATGAAGTGAGTTGAGTTTCAGCGTATGGTAAGATACCATCGCTCGAGGGATATGAGTGAGAACATCTTGAGAATATTCAGGCACGCACCCATACTGAAAGAAAAGAGGAGAGTGCCAACTGATCGCGCGACTGTACCAGACATAGAATCCTGATAGAATGGATGGGATGACCAGTAAAGGGACCAAGAGGAAAAATACGGCAAGAGGGATGAGTTGAGGAGCGACAGGACGTAAGAGGAGAGTAACAAGTGAGATAAAAAGCTCTATAGGGTATAGAAAGATGGCATATATTATGCGAGAAACGAAAGGCTGTTTTGGTTGTTTTAGCACATGTTTATCCGGACTCTCTGCCATGGCAGTGAGGGATGTGTGTGTGTGTGCGTACGTGCTTTGGTTAGGTGTGTACGGGTACTTTTAACACGTGATAACTAACCATCCCTCTCTATGACCAACCTCAACGAGCTTCGTCAACTCCTCGGCCTTTCCCCTTCCTCCAAGGAGCTTACAACATATCTATCAGCCCTCTCCTCCTCTCAACCATCTTCTCCAGAAATAAAATCATATCCTGACGCCGTATATTTCAATTATTATTCCTTCGGCCTTAGTCTGCTATTCGCTCCAATCAATGGCTACAAACCTCAATCCAAGGCCTCACGTCAGGATTTGCAGGATCCGCATCTCGTCTTAGATGGCATCGATATATATAACAGTGTGTCAGCTGAACGGTCCGACGACGGCAAGATCGGGTCCCCATCCTTCGTTTACTCACCCTATCCTATCATTCCCATTACCATTCCGGTCTCGTCAGACACTGAACAGGGCACGCCCCATTCCTCTGTCCTTCGAGTTACACAAAGCACGACTGGCAAAGACTTTGTGGCTGCCCTGGGCGAGCCTGACAGAAAGGGTGGTGGCTCTGGGCCATCATCTGGCAGTATTGGGATTTGGGTGGAATGGACGAGAGACGGACTGATGGTCGAGTTTGGCGGAGATGATAGCCGAGGACCTCAAGCCTGGGAGAGAGGTAAGGACGCTTTATGGCGTATCATTTCGGTATTCTCCCCCACCAAAGGAAGCACGTGATGATTATGTGTAACCCAAATATCGATTTCCATATAAGCTGGTTCTTACTATCATCACCCATCTAAGCAAAGGACCATGGCAGCTCCTCCATCCAATAACACTCTTGACTTTAGTGCGACATGGGTCATGGTTAGCCGTGCACATCCCTCTCCGCTAACCAGGTCTGATTTCATTCACATCATATAGAACAAAACACTCAGTGACGATACGGATGAAGTTTTGCGCCTTCAGGGTATAAGCTGGTTAACTCGCCGCGCCATCGGCTTGGCAACCATAACTCTCTACGCCAAACATTATAAGGACGATGATGGTGTCGAACATATCGATATTCAGCAGGCTCTCACTGGCGGAATTCCTGGGACGGTCGAGAATCGCATTCTGGATTGGACTTACAGAGAGCATGAAGATCACCTATTTGGCGCGGTTCTCGGAAGATCCAGAAGAGTGAAGCTTGATCAAATCGACAATGATTTTCTTAAAACTGGGTGGCTCCCAGATACAGAGGAGCATGGCGCGATCAACTCGTACGTGAAGAGTGATACTCCAAAGAGCGGGACGACTTGGACTGCGGAGCAGGTATGTCTATTCTCTTATCAGCTTGTCCTTCAGTTGTTCATCATCCAATCAGATTTGGGGTTTTGAAGAAATCAATGGCGAGAGGCGCTACGTTCGACATCTCGACTTCACCGGCCCGGGAGGTGAAAACATTCAGGCCCGTTTGGTTTATGATTTCTGTGAGCAATAATATATCCTTTATTGCTATATGATCGGTTTCTTAACACCCTCCGCAGATGCGCCGGCTTCTGAAAAATAAAGTGTGAAAGGATGTAATTTTATGAACCTGATACAGACTCACTAAGGTGTACCCCTCTCTGATCAGACCCCCCTTTCTGATCACTTCCAATTTTCTCGCCCATTTCCTGCTCAATCACCACAAAATTAAGCCTACAGTATCCAGTACCATGGTTGACCGTATTCTGTCCATCTTTTTTCGGTAGAAATCGTAGTGTGGTGACCATAGCGTGAAAGGGGGTCTGATCAGAGATAACACATCTTTTACGGTTACCCTTTATGGATACCTACTGTAGCTTAGCGTGTTACGTTTCAATTTCCAATCTCAGACGTAGTCGCCTCCGTGGTCACCGCTCGTGCCTGGTTCAGGTTATGGTGAGGATACCCTGCTCTAGATGACCAGTGTACCCCTTAGTTAACGCGAATACGGCATTCGGCTTCTGCTGTGCTACTGTCATGTGCAAGTGTCCGAAGAAGACGTCCGTTACTCGCTAAAAGCTGAGGACAGACTGGACTTCCCACTTTCTTGGTTCGAAACACCTCCGCTTGATTCAACAGTTTTCCCACCATATTAAAGGGGTTAATGCCGGAAATTAATTCCCGTGAATCGCCGCTCCGACAATTCGGGGGCACATACCGCTTGACCATCGTCTTGGTTGCCTTTACCTTGGGACTTGCTCTTTTCCGGAACAGTTTACCATCAGTCTCTTTTTGTCCACCTGTACTTCCTGATTCGAGTAGCATTGTGGGTACATTGGTTTAGTGGAGTGTAAACGATGGATGTGGGTTCAATGAAGATGCTTGTGAACCGTTCGCTGATTCTTCGTTTAATTTTTGCTGTCCAGCTCGATGTTCGTCTACAGTATCAAGCTTTGAAACCCGAGGAACATCATAAACGAGCAAGAGAACTTCATTCCCCTGATCTGCAAAGTAATTTTACGTACCGCGGAGACAGTTTTCTTCGTGCCGTTATATGGGCGTGAGCTCACTAGTCTCGTGTCTCATCAGTCTCAAGCTTTTGTATCGGCTGTGGAGTTACCGCCCAACGTTTTGGTCACGGTCATGGTGCTTCGCCCCAGGATTTTGGCACATCACGCTTTTCGCCCCGAATCGCCCGGCCACGCTCTCAGCTTCCCGATAACGCAGACAGTTTCGGGGCCTTTTCTCTCTGCGTGTTGCTTCTGTTACACCTTCTGGGGCCCAGAGATCATGCCCGCGTTTTTCAATAGAAGCCACCACATTACCGTGCTGGACCACAGTTTCGGCAAATCTCGCCACAGAAAAGATTCGCTAATGATACTGTAGCGCACAACGGTGCGGGGGACTCTCCACAGTTCACAGTCATTATGGTCGTGGTTGTATTGCTTGTCATTGTCACCAACCAAGTCCACGTCATCCGTGGAACTGATTTGCTACCTGCGCCTTCACCACCTTGGTCATGATTTCCATTCCTGATATTGGTCATTATCAGGCTATCTGCCATCTTCAAATGGTTCTTGTTGGGATTTCATAACGGACTACCATGCTAACTTTTCTGAGTTGCAACGAGATGGCACGCTCAATATTGACCTCTCGAGTTTTGTCACAAACTCGATTCTTCCAAAGAGACCATATTTTAGTCACAACATCCTAATGGAGAGAGATGGGCCAGATCTGCGCTACCTTTGAATGATGTGGGGCGTATGGTCTCGTGTCTTCTGTACCACGTGGTCGATCTATTACTAATTGCACTCCGATAGCCCACTAGTGAAGGAGTCACTGGGGACTTTACAAAAGCAAATGGGACATGGGTCGCGGTCCAGATGCCTCGGGTTTAAACGTGTTGAGCCTCACATTTTGGCACACATCGTCGCCCTTCACCTTGCTACACTGCTACAGGCCACAATCCCTCCTACTTTTTCTACAGTAGACCCTACAGGGATTGTCCGACTCGTTGTGCATTCACTACAGGGGTTTTCCCCTTCTTTGCGAGTCCGGGCCTTCACACACGTTCATCACGTGCTTCAGGACAAATATGGGAGTCCGGACCCCTGTTGGCAGCGGGTGCTGCAGTTCGGGATGTCTGGTGGGATCCTCCCTCTGATAAGGTGGACGGTCATTCCTTCAGGGGTCTCTTCCCCCTAGCTTCTGACTCCCACCTTATCAGGTTTGTCCTCTCTCCTTCTCTCTCCTTCTCTCTTTCACTGCACCTGCACCTACATCTAACTGACTCCTCTTTTCTCAGCTTCTCACCTCAATCCTGCACCTATTTCGCATTTTTGCTTAACCTGTCGTTCCTCCCATCTTTAATATCATTTCATTTCAAAACAACGATCTCGTCGTTCGCGTTTTCAACGAACGGGCTTTTTCACTCCACGTGGGAGTCACCGCTCAACGCCAGTTCTCGTCGTCCGTCGATAGCAGCAGGATGGATCTTTCGGATGTTGAGCTGAACATGGACAGTCTAGAACGCACCTCGGGCTACGATCCGACTGTCGAAGATTCCACTGCGAACATACAGTTACCTGATCCCGATCGATATCCTCGTTTTCTGCGGGGATTTGTTTGGAAGGATTCTACGAGTTCTCATTTCGTCTGTCCTTCGGCGGTAGCTTCCGAGTCCGCACCCCCTCTTCCTTCACCTCCATCGTCAATTCTTTCAGACCCGTCAACTGTGTCCGCACTTTCGGATCACTCACACCTGTTTCGCGTTGTTACCCCGATCAAAATTGACCGCTTCGCGTCTCTCCTTTCTTCCCATCCGAATCGGGCGTTCGTCGACTCTGTCATCAATGGGTTGCGTAATGGTTTTTGGCCACCGGCGGATGACGATCCGAACTCCTATCGATCGTCTCGGGACTTTCCACAGCGGCCACTGTCACCTTCGTCCCTCGATTTCGTCCGTTCGCAGTGTGAGGAGGAGGAGAGTTTGGGTCGTTTCTCCGAGCCCTTCGCGACCGCGGATGATCCTCTGCTGCCTGGAATGATCAGCGTACCAGTTCACACCGTCCCTAAAAAGTCAGGAAAACTTCGTTTGGTTGTTGACCACTCAGCCGGCGAATTTTCTCCCAACTCACACATCGCTCGTGAAGACGTCCATAATGCCCTCGACACTGTGCAGCATCTCGGGCAGAACCTACTGCACTTTCTCTCACTACATGGGTATTCTCCCCGCTGGCTCTTCAAGTCGGACGTCTCACAGGCTTACCGTCGCCTCCCGATGCACCCGGCTTGGCAAATGCGGCAAGTTGTGACAGTCGATGGTGTACGACGGGTTGACCGGTGTAACAATTTTGGGGGCCGTGCCTCCGCGATGATTTGGTGTGCGTTCATGAGTTTGGTCTTATGGATTGCCAATTTTCGACTTTCTATCAATCCACTACTCGCCTACATGGACGATACCTTTGGGTTTGATGACTCACCCGAACTCGTTCACTATGCCCCCCACAACACACACCTTCCGTCAATGCAGGCACGACTCCTCAATTTTTGGGATGACATCGGGCTCCCTCATGAAGCCGCTAAGCAAGAATTCGGTCACTCCCTTGTCATCACCGGGTTCCTCGTAGACCCAAAATCAATGACAATCTCACTTGACACCGACCGTAGGTCCGCCCTTGAGTCGGCAGTACGTGAGTTCGTTGCACACCCACGCGGTTCTTCGAGGCAGCACAAGCTCCGTGAATGGCTCCACCTGCTCGGGTGGATGAGCTGGGCCCTCAATGTCTGTCCGCTTCTTCGGCCAGCTCTCTCTTCCGGGTATGAAAAGATGAGTGGGAAGAGTGTACCACACGCGCCAGTATATCTGAATGCTGAAGTCATTCATGATTTCACTTGGTTCGCAAACATGTTCCATTCTTTTTCGGGGGTCCATATCCTCCGCTCCCTCGCTTGGGGACCCGAAGATGCTGACCTCCAGCTCTATTGCGATGCATCGCAGACGGGTCTTGGGTTTTGGTCACCTTCACCCCTTCAAGGTTTCATTCACCAGTTCCCTTCCCCTCCGTTTACGCCGTCCAGTGACTCAATTCTGTGGTTCGAAGCCCTTTGTGTTGCTGCTGCACTTGACTTTGCTGCATCTCTCGACCATCCGCCATCACGTCTTGCCGTGTTCACTGACAATCTCAACACTGTCCAAATTTTTGACTCGCTCCGCGCGGAGTCCACATACAATCCCATCCTTTTCTTCTGTTGCGACATCCTTCTTCATTCGCCCATTTCACTCCGTGTTTACCACATTCCCGGTGAATGCAATATCGTCGCCGATGCCCTCTCGCGATCACTCTTCGGAGTTGCTGCTTACTACCAGCCTCGCTTGAAGCTCCACGTTTTCACTCCGCCACCGCTTTCTCCCGGTCGTCCTCCGCTTCTTGGACGTCCTCTGCCTCGATCACGAGCTCGCACTGCTCCTCGTCGCCGCGGGTTGTCACTATCTACCAACCCTCGCACTCGACGCTCCCACAAGCATCTTTCGTAGACCCAGTTGCTGTTTTGAACCCTACCTTCGGAGCCGTGATGCCTTCCGTTCCCTCGGCCGCTGGCGCCCTGATGCGTTCTGCTGCCATGACACTTCCCTTTTTTAACACCTCCAGCCTCCCTTCCTCCTCCTCTGTTAATACCTTTTATCATACCGTTCGTGTCATGCGGCTTCTCAGCGTGCCCCCCTTGATCTAATGTCATGTGTTTGGGACCCGAGGGTCCGGTCCGGCTACCATTTCTGTCCCCCTCATGTGAGCCATCTCAGTGAGGTGTGACGATTAGTCGGGTTTAAACGTGTTTACATGAGTCTAATCGGAGCCTCACATTTTGGCACACATCGTCGCCCTTCACCTTGCTACACTGCTACAGGCCACAATCCCTCCTACTTTTTCTACAGTAGACCCTACAGGGATTGTCCGACTCGTTGTGCATTCACTACAGGGGTTTTCCCCTTCTTTGCGAGTCCGGGCCTTCACACACGTTCATCACGTGCTTCAGGACAAATATGGGAGTCCGGACCCCTGTTGGCAGCGGGTGCTGCAGTTCGGGATGTCTGGTGGGATCCTCCCTCTGATAAGGTGGACGGTCATTCCTTCAGGGGTCTCTTCCCCCTAGCTTCTGACTCCCACCTTATCAGGTTTGTCCTCTCTCCTTCTCTCTCCTTCTCTCTTTCACTGCACCTGCACCTACATCTAACTGACTCCTCTTTTCTCAGCTTCTCACCTCAATCCTGCACCTATTTCGCATTTTTGCTTACCCGCCCTTTTCCCTCCCTTTCGCTTTGTGCTTCCCTTTTTCCTGCCTTCTTTGCATGTGTTTTGCTCTCCCATTGCCTGTGCTTGTTCCATGGCCTCTCTATTTTAGCTCTGTATCCTAGCACACCGTTCGTGTCATGCGGCTTCTCAGCGTGCCCCCCTTGATCTAATGTCATGTGTTTGGGACCCGAGGGTCCGGTCCGGCTACCATTTCTGTCCCCCTCATGTGAGCCATCTCAGTGAGGTGTGACGATTAGACAATGTAAATACATTGTTTGTAATAAACCACACTGGTGATCGGGGGTCACGATGACTTAAGACTTACGCACGGGCTCCGGCGTTTGTTCGTTCGTTTTATTCCAGCTTCTGGTCATGCATGCTGCCGCAGCCAACTCATCTGGGCTGCAAAGCTCCTGAGTCCTACCATCGATCTTCTTCTTGGTATCCTTTGCATTTGTACAGCACATCTATTCTCCTCACTTCATATCGTCACCCATGAAGCATGCCGCGAGTGGTAACACACTTCAAACACCCAGAGAGTGCGTTCTCTCATTTGATGGGCAGTCAAGAAGGAAAATAACCCCGATACAGATTTCACCAATGTAGGCAACGGAAAATGGCTTTGCAGCATCTGCAAAGCAGATGCGATGACTGTCAAACAAGCTGTGATTCACGAAGGTTCAACGCAACACACATCGAAGGCAAACGCCTGCGGCCTGCAAGCTACCTCATCTACTGGGCAGAACCCAACATCCGATATACTTGCAAGTCTCAGAATGGCCGAGCAAGGACGTTGTGGTTGGATAGATTTGAGTCCCAACCTCGTCTCATTTTGGCGTAGGGGTCTGGAAGCTGCTGAGAGGGGTGAAGAAGCCGAATCTATGCACGATTTTTTGGATAAACTGGAGGAGGAATTGGTTGATCAAAGTAGGCAAGGCCATTGGGGTAACACATCAGTCGAGGTCGGTGGATGGGGTTGGGGAGCTCCTGCGGAGGACTGGACCCCAAATGCGGACGTATGGGCGTCTGCATGGGGCAAGTCGCCTGCGGTGGGCGTGCCTTCCAGTGTCCAGCATGTGCACCATCCAAGACCAGGGAGTAGCAGCTTTACCAGCATGCATCGGGAGGGCAGTGTTTTCGGTCCCAATGACGCCCGTGATGATGAGAATAACGATGAAGAAGCTGCGTTCGTCGAGAACTTCCTTCGGGGCCATCCTGTTAACGCACGTCATAGGGAGAGGATGCGGATATTTTATGCGGTTCGTGATCTGCTAGTGATCTGCGCTTTCAGTTGCTGATGTGCGGCTTTAAAGATGCCAACAGACCAGAAAATCAGTAAGATTCATGAGGTGATTCGAGATCTTCGTGGACAGTAAAGTTTGCTACCTAGGACTACCTAGGTTTTCTGGATCTTTGCGCCGTAATACATGTCGAGCTGCTATCTGTCACGTACACGTTTTCTATAACTCAAGACTGAGCCCGGCTCAAGTTTGATTGCGGATGAACCGGATGTATAGCACAGTTTCACAGGACAAATCACGATAAGAAAGTGCTGGGTCAATCATAACACGCTCGGTGGTCTCGGAGACAGGCCTGACCGAGATTGCGCAGCCGTTGGCTGTGCAAACCTTTCTCATTTTATCACGTGATGTCGGAGTAAGAGTGGGAATAATGGGAATGACGGACAGAGATCAGGGCGCGGTGCCTCTCCTTTATAAGTATAAGTAGGCCTATTTCCTTACAGCACACACACATCATCCTTATCACCCATCAATGGCCTCAGAACAACCCCCTCTTCCGTATGGCTGGGTTGAAGAATTCGATCCCAAGGCGAATCATCCCTTTTGGGTGTGCAGTATATCTTTTCCTCTCCTTGCTACATCCATGGCTGACCCATCCTCTGTAGGTTGATACTACAGTAGATCCGCCTCGTGCGATTTGGACACATCCATATGAAGACGAACAATACCTTCGGGAGCATCCGGATGTTAGGGAGAAAGTTGGCAACAACCTTTCTCAGAAGCAGCAATCTCCAAACGAATCCAAGCCCTCTCGCCGTCATTCTTTCAATGGCCTTGATAGCGACAGCATGGTACCAGACGATGCACCTACTCCACGCGATTCCTCCCAAAAAGGGAAGAATAAGCGAGGGTTCTTTGGCAAGCTCAAAGACAAGGCCATCGGTACCAAGGAAGAACGTCTAGCAATGAAGAAGGAGCGGGATAGGGTACGTACACTTGATGTGTAACACCTCCATCCATTTTCTCACCAAACCTAGATTGAGAAGGAGAGAGAACGGCAATATACAGAGATGATTCGCGCACGGCAAGCACGCTATGCGCAACAGCAAGCCCTTTATGCGCAACAAGGACAATATGCGGGGCCTTCTCGGCCAGTGTACGGACCGCCGCCAGGGGACCCATACGCGACGTACGGCCCAGGATACGGTGGCGGATATGGGTATGGTTATGGCGGATACGGGGGTTATCCTCAACGCCAGACCGGCTCTGCACTCCCTCTTCTGGGTGCCCTTGCTGGTGGCCTTTTATTGGGAGATATCATAGGTGGTGGTTTAGGTGGTGGTTTCTGAGACGTAGTTTATCTCTGGAATGCACGAGTGTTATTCTATATCGGGACGTCCATTGTTGTGTTTTTATGCCTTGCTATGTACAATGTTAATACCCTGATCTTTATTGATTCTGGCTTTGGCGTTTGAGTCAAGTTATGTAAAAGTCATTTGCGAGGTTCAAAGTTGACGCGACTCTGATCCGATCCTCTTCACTTAAGAGTCGATAACGGGTATGGCACGCGTTGCGCCTGCTCTTCCGCCCTCGCTCAGTCCCCACATCTGCATTGTTTCATCTCCGGACCTAGCTGATCTTCTCTCCGCCTCGTCGCTGCCCCCATTGCCTCAGATTCTGCAGTCATTTTCTCCTCTTCCGCAAGGTAAGACGTGTCTCCTTCAGAGAGTGTTAATCCCGCTGACCCCCCCGTACTTCTATAGTCACAACTAGAACAACATCATTGACACCAGTACCCCTCGCGTCTTTCGCCTTGCGCTTCTCGGATTTGGTGGAAATCGAAGAGGCATGTCGCGAGGATGAAGAGCAACGTGCGGGAAGAACAATAGATTGGATCAGTGCTCGCATATCCCGCAGATGTGCCAAGTGGCTGGAAGACTGGGAAAGGATCGAGGCCGCCACCGCCGAGAAAGACAAGGGAAACGGCCTTCGGACCCCTTGGTGGAACGAGTTGCGCCACTGCGTAGAAGGGGACCACGTTCCGTCGAAGTATGAGGGATGGAACCATCCAGCAGCTAGTGTGTGCTTCTCATGTCAGTGCTCCTCGCGAACGGCGAGTCCTCAATCTCTTTACAGTCATGTTGGCTGTATCTACTATGCTTCCCAATCCGTTGTCTACCTTGGCGCAACTGCACGCTCGTCCATTAGAGTTGCCTTCATGGGTAGACAACACACATTTGCGCTACTCGCTAATCGTCCATCCGAAGAATTCTCCACTGTCAGACGACGAGTTCGTAGGCTTTCTTTTCTGAGGTTATCTCGGTCTGCTCACGCTGCGAAGAGCGACCGCTCTTTTCAATGCCGTCAAAAGGCAGTATGGTTTACATAGCTACCTACTTCCAGTCGCGCTTCCCTCTCCACCGCCACCACCTGTCCCAGTCCCTATGCCCCCTCCGCGGCTGCCACCAATACCTCAATCAGTACGAAATACTCCCGATCCTTCCGCTACAACATCAAAGTCAGCCTCGAGTTCTAGGGCTACACCTGAAGTCAACACGCTTCGCATGAGCGATCAAGACATTCAGCAGACTGCAAAGTTCGTTCGCGAGTTCGTTTCGATGAGTCTCGTCCCTTGGATGGAAAAATGCGTTACAGATTGGAACGAAAACGTGACACTCTCTTCTCGATATTTGGGCCATAGAAAATGACCCGTGTTTACCTCTAGTTCGCGTCAACGCGACGGCTGCCTTCTCGCCTTTTTTCTTCAACCCGTCGTCTCTTTGGCACTGGGACGACATCACCAGCGCCTGGACAGACACCTGCTCTGCCCGCTTCCTCGGTCTCATCGGGAACGTGGTCTGGATCGCAGGCCTCAATAACAAGCAACTTGGCTGGAGGGCACACTCCTCCAAGTCAGCAGAGACGACTAGCAGAATTTGCCACTATCTTGGGTGATCTGAAACTAGCAATGAGCGTATGGGAAGCGCTAAGGAAAGACGGGAAGAGCGGATCGGTAAGGAATGTCGATGTATGCGCGAAAGGCAAAAGTACTCAGTCGTCTCATTTTAAAGGAAATCCTTCCACTACTTCTTTCTCCCTCTCCCGCGGTAACCCTTCATGTTACGCATGCCCTTTCCGCAATTACCTCCTCTGCAGCAGAGGCATCAGCTTCGGCTCAGCTACGTGCGCTGACATATGCTGTACGTTGGGAGGCTGGTACCGACTTCCTGGCGAGCTCCCTTGAAGGAGACAGGTGGCTCGTCTGGGCAGCCTCATCGGTGCGTGACGTTCCCTGACAAACTACACCTTCTCGTTCGCTAATGCATGGACCCCAAAGGCGGAGGAACCGCCATCTGGGCTTCTCCTTGCACAAGCTGGCCATCTCAGCTCTCGAAGGCAGGCCCGCCGACGAGCTTCGCTCTGGTACCTTCTCGCCGCAAACCGGCTTGAAAAGTCTGGGATCGTGCGTTCAGGCTCTTGGCGTTTTGACATTGTTTAAAATTGTCCTATCAGAAACCTCTCACTGTATATTTTCTGCGCAAGGCGCACGAACTGTATAAGGTTTCTCCCGAAAAGGAATTATCGCCTTCGTTTTGGGACGCCGAGGGCGTCGAGATGCAGGCATTACCCCGGTTTGACGGAATCCTGCCTGGCTTAGAGCATGCGTTGGGTACTTTGATATATGTTTGATATCATTCAGGGACTAATCCTTCGTTGATAAGGTCGTCTGTATTATACGACTGGCGAGGTTCAACAGGCCGTTCAATTCTTCTTATCGCTGCTAGGGAGATCTTCCAACTCCATATCTTCGCCCGATGTCATGTCAGAAATCTCCAAAGATCTCACCATGGATGGAGTTTTCTTGGAAGATTTCCAGGTCGCCTTTCGGGTACCCAATTTCATTCTTTTCTAGTTCCGTATCTCTGACTTGAAGAGTAGCACTTGAAGGGCATAGCTGGCCCCAAACTTCGTACTACCGACCTAACCCTTCCTGTCACATTCTTCAATCCGCGTCTTACCAGAGTGCGATTGCCCGGGGGTGCAGTAGGCGGCGACCCGGTGATTTGGCAATCTCGGGAAGACAGTTGGACTTCGTTCTGGAGGACTAGAGGCCAGGAGGTGCTTCACCGCACCATGAAGGCTGCTGTCAACGGTGAGCACATGATACTCTCCTTTTCCTCTGCTGAGACCATGAGTCATGTAGAGGCATTCTGGGTGGACCTTGTCGTCCATAATCCTTTCAATTCAGAAGTTAATCTATCAGACTTGACCGTTGTCGTGACGGGGCTTCCATCCGGTTCCGAGTGGACCCCAGATCTCGTTGATGTCACGGCTTTGGATGATATCATCCTAGACCCAAGAGAAACCCGTACAGTGACTGTCATTGACCTGTTTGACTGCGTGCTACAAGCTAATTCTCTGTATGTAAGATTCCGATCTCGATATTGGTGAAGCAACCGATGGTGTTGCAAGTCACCCACGTTTCATACTCGTTCCTTTCGCTTCTTCCTGTGAGGGAATCTCTAGTATCACGAGGCGGAAGACTCCAAGACACACTCCATCAACGGCAAAACAAGGTGTATGCGCCTGACGTTGTCGTCCAAATTGAGGTCGAAGATGCCGTTCAGCGACTCTCTGTTGAGTTCTCCGATGACAGCCGATTAGTACTTTACCACGGGGAGTGCAGACAAATGCGTATCTGGTTTTCGAATATCGGCACTCGGGAAATAGGTGATATTTGGCTCGTTAGTGGACAAGATGAATTATGGGTCGAGGAAGCTGGCGATAAATTGGCTGGTATGCATCAAATATCACTGCTTCCCGCCTACCGTGCTCAATGACGTGCAGCTGAATCCCCAGCGCCTAGTTCCCAGACCTTTGATTCTGACAACTCTCTACTGCCTCGATCCCCCTATAGAATATCGTTGGCTTCCAAAGACAATACGTCACTTTCTCCAGGTGCCAATTTCGAACTTCCGTTTGTGCTCCATGCAAATAAGTTAGGCGAGCAAGAACTCTGTTTATTGCTCACTTTTCGAGAGGTTCGCGGGACAGTTTTAGGTACAGCTCGTAATGTTGACGCGACATTTCTAGGGAAAGGACCAGCCATTTCACAGCGTTCGAATAGCACGTTTCTTTGAAGTGCAACCCCTACTCTCGGCAGCATTAACGTTTAATCCGGGACAGCAACTAGAATATTTGTTTACGTCGAATTTAGATGTCCGGAACATTTCACCTTTTACTTCAGTTTCTGTGTCGCAAGTGGTAACACAGAGTCCGACATGGTCCTGCAAATCTCTCACGAGTTTCAAGAGGTATGTGACCTGCTTGAGTGATATAAATCGCTGAGCGCTATCTAGTGAAAGCCTCCTTCCAAGTCAAAGCTTTCGATTCCTACTTGGTGTGAATCCACGGGACAGCGTTTCCGACTTTGATGATACCTTCCGGTTTGTGATCAGCAAGCTTTCGAACGTTTTGAAAGGGGAATCAGTAGAGGAATCACAACCACCACCGATAAATATAGTATGCAACTACCTAAATAAGGTCCGTGAATTGACTTTTTCTCTCGTAATCTATATGTACTGATAATATATAAACTTCAAAAGACATATAATTACTCTATTAAGGCACCTTCGACCATGTCTCTGCTTCATCAAGGTCGTCGGAATTTATTAACACGCGACTTGGCTGCTCGGCATCCTTACATCACTCCTGCTCTTCTTCCTTACATCTTTCCATTATATCACCCACACTCACTGGATGTTATTTTATTCTGGGATATTCCTTCTCATGGCAGGTCTGGCCACGTCCTCGTATCGGGAGCCATCCTGGGAGCGGAACACGGCGCCCTGAATGCTGTCATCCAACAAGTCGAGGAAACAAAGGCGAAACGTAGCATGTATACGGAGACACAGAGGGAAAGATCACGTATTCTTGAGGCGATACGAGAGAGCGAATGGAACGCAGAGATGAATCCAGTCTTGCTGATGACTGTTGAGCCCAATGTCGTCAACCACAACTTTTCCGACACGTCTGTGTCAGTTACTCATGCTCGTGAAAACATTTATCTCACTACACCTCACAGGTCATGCCAAGTCCCTGTGACGATGATATTGAGGAATTTCTCAATGACTCATTCATCGAAGTACACTCTGAAGTTAGTACCAGAGGTAACGTCGGATGACCCATCTCGTCCCAAGTATGTCTTCTCCCGCTTGTACAATTAAATGATAGCTTGATGGATGTTGCGTCACTTTGCAGTCACTTGGCACCGCCATCCTGGATTGGTCGCCTCACATTCCGCGGCACACTAGAGCCAATGCAGCACGTCATCCTGAAACCGACTCTACTTGTCACAAGCCCAGACACGTACGCTCTGGAGGGGTGGCAACTTGAAGTGGAGGTTGGCCAAAAGACTGATCAGGGTTGGCGGACAATGTACCGCTATTTGGAGAAACCCTTCAAGGATCATCCGCCTTGCGTTACTGTTGCAGCCGTAGCACTATCAAGATGACATGCATTTCACCTGTATTGGCACTACATTATTGAGTGTTGATGCTGTTCCGTTTGGGGGCTCGATTGCAGGACTGGTTTTAACCCGGAACGATGATGGCCCTCGGGGTGGAATATTTAGACCCGTTCGTTGCATGCGTACCATTGGGATCCATCCATGTAGGCCAACCTACAAATTCAACACGATGCAAACTTTGGGGATTTCAAAAGCACCACTTGGCGGTTCTCCCATTATTAACCTACAACAAGGGTATTGAAAGTCACATAATCAAGGTAGATCAACCCATCGCGAGTTACAGGCCCTTATCCTCCTTCTCTGCCGACTTTCGAATTCTCTTCATCTTGGTATTGAAATAGGTCTATTGCAGTAAAGTCTCAGCTTTCCACGAAAAGTACCGTAGGTAAAAAGTTTGAACTCACCCCGAGCACAAATGAGACCAAATTGAAGAACGGGACCCAAAGCTACATTCAATGAGCCAATGCTGCATGAATCAAGGATCTGGGTATAGAAGAACGCGGCGACAGACCTCAGGCGCGAGGAAATTCTGAGCAAATATGATCGACAACGGGGAGCTGACCCACATCACCTGCCGTGATTGAAGATTGAGGGAACGATCGGTTACGCAAGAACAACAAAAGAAAAGGAAGCGGAAGCAAGCACCCTGATGACGGAGGGAAACCCGCCCTTCACAGTCTTCCTGACATCCTTCCACGACCTAGCACCGCCGATGATGGCCAAAGACGCAAGATAAGCTATTCCCAAAAAAAAAATACAATAGGGGGGGTCAACAAAAAACAAAAAAAAGAAGGATGATATTGATATATCAAACTCACAGGCGGCCTGAATGGGTGACACGATCAGATTGCTGGCAACGATCTGACCCAATTTCGCGGCCCGTCCCGTCTTACCAGCGAAAGCCTTTTGCAACGTACCGACGAGGACGTGGCTGATGGGCGCGGACACCAGTAGACCATAAATCGCCATCTTCACGGCGCGTGCGTCGACCTTGGCGCGGGCGAGTACGTGGGAATAGAACGGGGCATCCTTGGCCGGGTAACGGACGGGAACGTTGGCCAGGTGAGAGCCAAGCACCTCTTGAAGGAAGCAGAGTGTCCCTAGGGGAAAACTGTGATGAGACGGGGGGCACACCGGAATGCAACAGGGCAACAGCTTTCACCGGTTGTGAGCGCCTTGGTACGCAACGGATGCTGTGACAGCTGTGCGAGATATGCGAGCAGAAGGGGACTCCTGGAATCCAGTGGTGCCATGTTAGAAATGTGTTCAGTGTCAACTCGGATGGACCACGAGGTGAACTAAGAGCACGAGTTGCGCGTCTATGACAGAGCCCGTTGTCAGGTGATGCCTCGGTATTATTACTGTATGCTCTAGTGTCTACGTTCTACGTTACGAGTCTAGGACACGCATCTAGGCGTAAAGAGATCCCGGCGACTTGGGCTACATCTCCCTACACTTTTTGGTTGTTCCCCTTCACCCATACCTTGACATAATCGGCAAATGAAACCATGCAAATAGTTTGCCAGATCCCAAGAGCAATCCGAGGAGTGACACCTCGATAGAGACCTTTGATACCGTTCTCTTTGTAGATATAGCCAAACGTATTGAAAATGGTCAGTTTAGCTGGGCGATTAGCAGCCGTTATCGCTTCCTTTGACATGTTTTGCATCTGCAGCCAACAAAACATTGAAGATAGAACGCAATGGATTTAAGCAACAAATACCTCAATACGAATAACCTCAATGGGCTGATTCCATGTGGCAAGGGCCCCACCAATAGAAGATGAAAGCATCTTGTCCATAACGCCGAGAGATTGATGATCCTCCTTGCCGCGTGCTTTCCGAATTGTGTTTTCCACAAGGCGGGTAAGACCAATGCTGATCCAGATGTCAGATATCAACAAATCATTGCAGAAACTCGGCTTACCGAGAACCCCAGTTCGTGCACTGGCGCACTGCAACGGCATTGACACCCTTGTTAACACCACGGATACCTTCCTTTCGAAGGATCTCGTAGAACAATGCCCATGTTGAAGGTGGCTTGACACCGGCGGCAGCCTGTTTATGACGCGTGATTTCTGCCGTTTTCATACTGGTCGTAAATCCTAGGACAGGGCGATGTAAATTATTGCGAGAGCAACACAGTTTGTTGGGTGAGACTGACCCATAGTAGCATACGCCTGAGCGATACCGCCTCCCATGCCGCCAAGGAGACCAGCGGCAGCTGGGTTGATACCCACGGCCGTCGAAGCCGTCTCAATTTCGGAAGCGGTGAATAGAAGAACGCCGCCTTTTGTCGAAGCCTCTATCCACGCCTGAATAGACATTAGAAACTTTACATGATTCCACACATCCTAAAATACGCACCCAGGGAATGAGACCTTGGAAAAAGCCGACAGAGCCGCCGCGAGCCCAGACGGCTTGTAATGCCTGGAACATCGACTGCGAACGGTTCGCAGCCATCTGGGTCTTGACGACTTCCAGGGGTTGGCCAAGCGTCGTGACCTGAGTTACGTCCGGTCAGTCACCGATCTCAACTTCATGGGCTGGCCGACTTGCCTCCTGAAATGCGGGTTAGTTTATGGAGCATCATATTTTCGAATAACATACAAACTAGTGAAGAAATGGGTGTATCGCATCGTTAGTTTCGTTAAAGTGACAAAATTGTAAGATGATACCATATTCATAATCGCACCTTACGCCCAAGTTAAATGAATGTCAGACGACCATAAAAGGGAAGACGTACCAACTGCGATGTTCGACCAGCTAACGCCTTTCTGACCTGGCTCTTTCTGGATGGCCATAATAATTAGGGAGGGAGAGGGTATGTATGCTGGGGGGAGAGGAAAAATTAAATGGCGGACCTGGGACTCCGAGTTTCCCTTTAGGGTGAACGCATATATTTGTCACCTATCGGGTCACGGTTCCGCTCCGAACAATTGCAAACCACACACAGCATACAGTAGGTCCAAGAAAACACTGTGCATTAGAAGTAGGGTTATGCATGGGTACGATAACAGGGTATGACATAGAGTAACGAGATATTCCGCAGTCCAGGTAGCACAAGAACGTGTGTAGCCTTCCCTTCCTCCCTTTCGCCCGCAGGGGAACAGCGCGGGTCCCATTGACAGTAGGTTAAGTTGAGAAGGCAACAAGCCCTTCCAACCATTACTACTCGGCCTTTGAAGATAATTCTTCTGTCAGACGTTCCACATCTTCCTTAAGTCTGATGGAGCGGAAATCACGTGAGCCTCAGCACGGTCAGGGAATTGAAAGAATAAGTTGATGCGTGAGATAAAAGAAGTGGAAAAGTGTGAACGGTCACGGGGTGTAACCAGAACTGTTGAATCAACCAACATCGCCATGAAAGCGCGAGTACAGAAAACCAAGAAAAAGTTTGAAAAACTGAACAACTTGACGTACTTCGTGATCTGGTCTTGGCCCTCCTCTTGTTCCTGTTCGAGATACTTAATCTCCATATTCTTCCGTTCCAGGTCTGACTCTGCCCTGCTTATCTTTGCCAGCGTAGCTTCTACCTCCTGCTGAAGGGCTTGCACGGCCTTCTCGTGCTGGGCCTGCATATCGTTGAGCTTCAAATTGTGGGCCTCATGCATGCTCTGCAGCTCTTCCTTGTCACCGTCTCGATAGGTGTTGTGGACAATCCGTTCCTCTTGGGTGATGCGACGACTTCCGTGGGCGCGGGAGCCGCTTGTGCCGTAAACAACTCGCCTTCGAGGTCTGAGAGTTTCGTTACGAGGCTTGCCTTATCGGCCACCAATGCCTGGATCTCCGCATCGTGGGCTGCACGAAGTTTCGATACTTCTTCAGTACGGCCCGTGGCCGCCTCCTCTAGCTCGACTTGGTGATTTCTTCCCATTTCTTGCATGGACTCTTGGGTTGCGCGTAAAGCCTCATTAAGCGCACTGAGTTCGTCCCGCGCGTTTGAAAGCTCCTTGGTCAGCCGCGCAGCATCAGCATCCCGATCAGCTGTGGCTGCTTGCGCTGCAGCTCGAGCGGTTTGATGAGCCTCATCCAATTGCACCCTTAGAGCCTCATCTCCTGAAGTGAGGCGCTACGGTCTGATTTTGCCTTGGCGAGATCCTCAGCAGTAGCCTTTAATTCCAGTGACTTGCTCGACAGCTGTTTCTGGAAGGTTTGCGCCTGGGAGGCAAGTTCGGCTTCGTGATCGGTCTTCAGCCCGTCGACCGTAGCCTGATGTGAGGTGCGAAGTTGTTCGATGGCAACCTCGGAATTCTCTCTGAGAGTCTGTAGGTCTTGACCGTGGGCCTCACCTGCCTCATTCTATACGGTTGAGTATAGCCAGGCCACACTGCGGTACAAATAAAAATTCACCTTTGCACGCTCAAACGCCTGCTGTAAGAGCCGATCGTGGTCATCCTTGACTGTTTGAACTTTGGCATCGTACAACGCTTCTTGGGCCTGGGGAACTCATTTTTTTTAAAACATTGCGAGAGTGCATACAATCCCGCTGTCACGCACCTCGAGCTCGGCAGAAATCCTCTTGATTTCCGCAGTCTGTTCGTCCTGCCGAACTTGGTGCGCCCTTTCAGCCTCTTCAAGCTTGCGGGTATGCTCCTCGGCGGCAGAGGTAGCCGTTGCGTTTAGAGCCTCTACTTTTTCACGGAGTTCGCCAATCTCGGCTTGTGAGGCGCCAAGTTGCTCAGTCAACTTCCTGGTCTCCTCTGCAGCGAGCGCGAGCGCCTCTGTGTGCTGCTTCTTGATCTCCTCCAGGTGTTCGGCCGCGGCACTTTCCTTTGTTGCCAGTTCTTGAAAAGCTGTGTTGGCGGCTTCTGCTGCGATTCGCGCTTCTTCACGTAAAGTGTTGATTTGGGCTTCACTAGTTTTACGTTCTTCTTCTGCTTTATCCTGTGCCTCCTTGAGTTCCAGAATCTCGACTTCGAGCTCCGATAGCTTGTTGGCTGTCTCCTGCCTCTCGTCACGAAGGGAAGCAATCTCGGCAGCAAGCGACTCGGCACGAGATGTCTGCGGCTCGAGTGCAGCAATCTTCGCAGTTGCAGTATCCAATTCTGCAGCGTGAGCAACTTTCAGCGCAGTAGTTTCAGTCCTAATGGCTTCTAAATCTGCCCTAGCCCGAACTAGGGCTTGTCGATTCTCTTCTGCCGCGGCGCCAGAGTCCTCATCGTTAGCATGCGCAGC
>WTXI01000472.1:0-22886 GCA_022376515.1 Lactifluus volemus
TTCATTTCCACACACCCATCAGCATTTTTTCTTGTCACACCTATACAGGTTCCAACAAGCTCTAACAAGAGCTGACAAGTTGACAAGGGCCACAAGATAGGTTACTGGTCAATTGTCGTGAGGGAATAAAAGCATTCTGAGAGCCTGACAGTGATTAATGCACTTGCCGGCGTGGGCATAATAACAGTCTAAGCCATCATATCGCTTTCACTCAACCTCCGCCACGGGCACGATCCAGGTAAAAAAAAATTGATTCCCATCCCGTCATGAGCGACTGGTGATGATAATGATATATCTTTTCGATGCACAGGGAATCCTCATTGGCGTTAAGTCCAAAAGGCTGTGCATGCCGAACCCGCACATGAAGATGCAGGTTGCCTTGAGTGGCCATTGTTGCTCCAATGTGGCGAGCCACACGACCCGCAAGTCGATTGGGGCTGCGCACCGTGGCCACGGCATGAACAAGGTCTAGGAGAGCCTCTCCTAGACTTTGGTCGTCCTCGAAATGGAGGCATGGAACTTGGCACAAAAAGGGTTCATGTTGGCACCTTGGGAGTTGGGATTGAAAGGGCTGGCATTGGCATACTGAGAATCGCCAAGAACCAAGTCATTCATTTCACGCAGGCTGTCAGCATTCTCATTCGTCGACGCGACTTGATCGGTGATATAGTGGTGCACTATTTTCAAAGCGCTCTAAATTACCATTCTCAAGTACTTTTGAACACAGTTGGTGGCATCGTTAGACTGTACAATATGCAGGTTATTCAATTCCGAAAGGCATATAAGAGCCAAATTCAGCACGTACCCAATCCTTCAAGAGACCTAAATGAGTGGGAGGTTCCTCAAGTCCTTGCCTAACTTGATTCCTAATACTCTCCTTCTGCTTTCAAGTTGATAGGAGCATCTCCCCGTAATGCAATCTCGCAAAACAGACAGGCTTGCATGGATATGGGTTAGATCAGGTTAATTCTTGGCAAAATAATGGACAAACTTCTGTCGCTTGCAGTACGATGCTGCCGTGAGCGGTGCCTGTAGGATGGACTCATATATGTCATCTTTGTTGGCCCTGATGATGACCAGAGTAACTGGCATATCAATCAATGCATCAAGGGTCTGTGCGTTGTGGAGACCTGCAAGCGAAGATTCTAAAACGAATGTAAGATAATTAGAGAAAGAATAAAGAGCTAGTTGACCAGACGATGCACCATCAGGAAAACATCAATCATTCTACTGAATGAACGCTCGCCAGAACCCGTCTCGAAAGTTGCCTCAACAGGAATATCGGACTGTGCTTGACACTTGACAGTGCACTGTCAAAACGACGCGCAGCAATATGACATCGATCGACATGCGATATCCGGCCTCAGCCTTGGAAGTATCAAGGCATGAAATAGAATGAGCTCCAGCAGCTGACATGTCTTTTACCATAAGATGGACATTGTTGCGCACGAAGCTGATGAGTTGTACCGTGGCATCAAAAGATAGACCACCAGATGCAGCATCAGATTTCCCCTCAGCCTCGGTCTCAACCCTATCCTTTGTCGATACAGCGAAACCTGTAAAGTAACGTATACCGACTTCATGGAGGGTATACAAGTCAATGCGCTCTAACGGCGGTGGCTGAGAGTCCAATGTGCGTCAACAACTACAAGTATCATATAGGGGCAGTACAAACTCGAATGGTTGTATCGATATCGTGACGCCGCTTCTCGTCCTTATACGGGAAATCCAGCAATGTCCATGCTCATGCCACTGTCTTCGTCAAGTCAGGCTCGCGTCCGCGACCCGCGGTGGGCTTGCACGCTCATTGCCATTATTTTCGGTTCCCAGCTGGTGTCGTTACCGCCGATGTCACATCCTGGCGCGCACAGCCCTCCGGTACGAGGACATCACGATACACGGTGAGCGTATCGTAGACACCAGCGGCGACCTTGGTGAGCGACCACGTGCGTTCTATACCGAATTGCCCCAACCAGTCTTACTGCCAAGTGTCTTCCGCACCACCAAGGCCGGAGCCCACAATGAGGGCGATCGTGTCATGAATAGGTGGAGAGGATGAAGTCCTCAGACGAGCGGTGGTCTCCAGCGCGGCCACCAATCCCGGGCCCATGCTTGATAATGGTGAAGTTGGGGTTAGCTGTGGGAGGAACGTCGAGGTTCTGGGCGTGAAGTAGCGCGTCACTGCGAGCGTATTGTGCAAAAGGCCCTCGGAAGATGGGAGGAGGGCGCCCGAGTTGACATGGGATAAGGCCGAGAGTTGTGGATGTGTTGAGGAAGCAAATGTGTGAGTAGGACGTCATGGTGACCAAATTGAGAGCCAGGGAAGATTGATAAATGGGAAGAAAGAGAGGACCACCTGAAATCATTATCGTCTAGGGAGGAAGTGTGCATGGTGATGAAAGGGTGACTTACAGAAGCGCCAACAACAGCAAAAGGAGTAGATGGGTTCGTGGCTAAGAGAGATGCCGAATATCCAGATGGTCAAGCATGCAATGTAGGCCGCGGCGCGCAAAACCCAGTCGCGATCAGAACCGGGCACTTCCGGGCACTCCGGGGGGTCGGGTTTTGGAAACTTTGCTGCTCCGGCAAAAAATCTTCGTTGGACTCTTGTAAGATATGAACGGTCACGCAGCATCAGCTTTCGACCGCCCACGAACACCAAAGTTGGTGTCTGCACCATGCTGCTTCCCTCAACCACAACATCGAGAGCAGGGTCGCCGCCGTCATCGCCACCATCGCTGCAGCTGGAGCCTGGGTGATGGTCGTTGTGTCCCGATAGAAGCAGATGCAGTCGGTGTTGATGGCACAGTGGAACGGCGGTGGTAGCACGGTTTTCACTCTTGCTGCATATTCGGCAAACTGACAAAGTGGGTAGGGTGATCCATTTCGGATGGAAAAGGTGAAGAATATTGAGTAAGAGGACAAGAGGTCCATTGGGATGTCGAATAATGGTTCACTATCAGCCACGATAAGTTGTTTTGTATCATGGGGATGAAGGCACAAGTACGTACTCAGGCAGCCAAGAGGCAAAATCAGGCTAGCTTCAGGAAAGAGTCAGTGGGAGATAAATCCTCTACTCGGACATGCATCTGACCCAGGTCACAGGACTTACAAGACATGAGCGGCTCCTTTCGAGCGTCACAACAGGCTTTCACAACAATCGCTGCCTCATGGCACCCTCCCGAGGCCCTGAGCCTCTCGCGCGCGCTCTACACTGCACCCTCGAGAATCACAAGGGCCCTGTTCACGTCGCACGATACGCCAAAGGCACCGCAAAATATGTTCTCACCGGCGGTCAAGACAGAGTCGTTCGTCTCTGGAATCCCAACCTAGGGACAGAGATCAAGGCCTATTCGGCGCACGGCTACGAAGTTCTATCAATCTCAGTGTAAGTTTTTATCTTGCTACCGATTATGAGCGCATTCATGGTAACCTCCCTCCGATCTGCACATTCTTAGTGCACACGACAACTCAAAGTTCGTATCATCTGGCGGTGACCGATCCGTCTTCCTTTGGGATGTGACCACCGGAAATACTATCCGCAGAATATCGGCCCACTTGACCAAAATTAATGTAGTAGAGTTCAATAGTGACGCCTCTGTGATAGCGAGCGGTAAGTCACGCCTACTGTATGGTTTTGTGCCGATGGTCACAACTGCTGTCAGGTTCCTACGACTCCACTGTCAAACTGTGGGATCTTCGGTGGGTCTAACCGTCCATACTTGCCCAAGTACCGCATGTGAAACCGCATATCAGTTCTCAGAATCGCCAACCAATACAAGCGCTCGAAGAGGCCCGAGATTCTGTCCAGACGCTCTACATTGGACCTTCCAGAATCATGTCCGGCTCTGTTGATGGTCACGTCCGGACATACGACTTGCGAAAGGGTGAACTCCGTGCTGACTATATTGGGCGTACGTGCATCCGCATTCCTTAATCAAAGCCTTTTGCAATGTGGCATTCCTGCGTAGACCCTGTCACTTCCGTCGTGCCCACTCAAGACGAGTCGACATATCTGGTAATGACGCTGGATGGGCACGTTCGCCTCATGGACGCCATCACAGGAAAGTTGCTCAATGACTTTTCTGGCCATACCCACACCTCATACCGCTGTCGTGCCTGTTTCGGATATGGCGAAGCAAGTGTCATTGCGGGAGATGAAAACGGTGCCATTTGGGCATGGGACCTTCTTGGTGTAAGCCGTTACCTTCTCTATGGTTATCGATGGATCTGAATAACTCTTGGCACAGGCCGAACCTCTCAAGCCATCCCCTCCGCCGAAGGTGCATCATAAAGTCGTAACATGGACGGAACATCACCCTGCGGAGGCCGGTGAATTACTTACTGCGAGTGCCGACGGCACTGTGAAGGTTTGGCGTTATCCAGCCTCTGGATCATGATAGATGTTGGTGGCGTATATTGTGACAACGTTGGCATCGGTAAGAAAACCGGTGCAACACGAGATGATGGTGGACATAATGAATCGATACAGCTTTGAAGGCTATCTATAGTCACCGCTTGCCTTGCGTCGCAGCTTCTGTTAGCGATAGAATGGCAATCAGACATTTCTTTCTTCCGTTCATCGCGCACGGGAACTCACCTCTTCGAGTTGCATCCTCCAGTAGTTGAGTGTCGACGTGTTCCGCGGGTAATTGCACATACCGCACAACGGATCCGCGGATGAAGCAGTTTTTTACTGCCATCTGGAAGGGGGGACTGAGTAAGTAAAAGATTCCAAGGTCAAATTGGATTGAGCACACCATGTGAGGATGCCTCGCCTGATCTGCCACTTCGATGGCATCCAAACGAATATTCAAAAATCTACACAACACATGAACAAAAAAAGAAAGGTAGATAGGAGAGAATTTTTGTCGCTCTCACTGGTCGACGGATTTCAAGGTTCCCGTGATAGACAAGTCATTCTTGAGTTCGACCGTGACGCGTTGATCGGTAAGTGTCTTGAAACTGAGAATATCAGCTGGGAAAAGATCAACGTCTGTATTTCGGAACCAAAGAACAGAACATACCATCGCGCGTCACTTCGAGTCCAGAGGCTGGAGGCTTTGCGTCCAGTCAAGAAACGCGGTTATGTAATCGCCGCGTCGAGAAGCACTCGCTAGCCCTGACATGGCCTGACACGGAAGGCCTAGTGAGTGGTACGGTAACATATAGCCTGACTGATTTATTACTTGTGTGGCACGCCTTTTCCTTCGAGATATGCTATCAATCGAGTATTCTCTTGCAAAAAAATTATTTGTTGATATATGTATAGACTTGGTGCGACGCGTGTCGCGTTGTTTAGCGACGTCAATATCAAGCTATCAGCTAAAAAGAACGACATTTGTCTCTATTACTCTAAACATTCTCCTTTATCGGTGACACCACATCTGCCGTAGTCGAATCCAGCAGCGTGGAGGAGAGTGGCAAACTGTTAGCAGATTAGCCAACCCCACTTGTGCCAACAGACATGCATTGTGTCTCACCTGAACCTTCGCGATGCTCTTGAGTTGCTCGAAATCGTAACCAGTGCGTTCAGTGATATCGCCTATCATGGTTAAGTGTGGAAATTAAGTCAGTCATTGGTTGGCGACGCGGTCAATATAGATATAGTTCCCACCACTGTTATGATACATCGGATCGGCGATTAGCCCTGCACGTTCGTATACCTGGGTGGCGGGGAAGCCCCGCATATGGAAGGACTACGATGTCATAGCTTGTCAGTCTTGGGCCAAGCATATAGTAACAAGCCAGAGACAAAGCGGGACTTGCCTGATGATCGCTACAGCATGCCTGTGACGTATGCATCAGCTCGATTCTGGCACAACAGTAAGCAAAGGACAGACAGGCGTGGTTCCGACAGCCAATTCGGGGCTGTAGAGGCCGGAGATGTTTGCAACGAGCTGTGTCACCTCGGGCGTGCCAATCCTGTTGTTTGTAAAGTTCAGCGCGAGGCACCCGAGGTGTGCACACAAGACAAGACATACACAGGGAGACCGAGCTGCGGCGGTTCTCCTGGCACATGGTATGCGATCATATCGGCCTGCACCATGAGGGTCAAGTTTCTATTCTCCTTGCGCAGTTTCTCTACAGAGGTCCATCTATCATCAAAAATGGAAATGACACGAAGAAAAAAGAGACGCACCAGCATAGTGTTGCGAACCTAATAAGCCCTGTTCCTCGCCAGCAAATGCAACAAGCTCGACGTTCGAATGGAAGGTAATGCCGAGGCGTTTGATCGTACGCGCGATAGCCAGGAGGCCCGTCGTACCAGAGCCGTCGTCATTACCACCGGGTGCCCGTGTGCTGCCAAACGAGCCGCGACTGTCGTAGTGCGCACTGATGAGCACCGAGTCATTGGTATCCCTCGTTGACGGGTAACGGCTGGTTTCATAAAACACGTCACATCACGCGACGGCTACGGTAGGAAAAAAAGGGGAAGGACGTACCAGATGACATTTGGCGCGAATCCAGGCAAGAACGACTGCAATTCGCAGCGGGCGCCGGTCTCCTGGAAGCGAACCTTTAACCACTCCGCTGCGACGCGCGCACCCGAAGAGAACGAGTGCCGAGACTCGATTCCGGACTTGCCGTCCTCGCCCGTGAGGAAGCGGACGTCGTTCCGCATCTGGGCCAGGGAGATGTTAGAGACGATCTTCGCTACATCTGGCTTGAATTTGAGAGACAAGAGTAGATCGCGGACGCGGGCAATGGCTGACTCTGGAACGGGCAGGTGAGGAAATGGGTTCGAGGGGAGGACATAAACCCGCCAAGTGGGTGGGAGTATGTGAGACAGTTGCGAGACATGTGAAGGGGAGAGCGCGAGAAGGGCAGAGGTAGAGGTATGATAGAGAAGCTGTTGTTTCTCGATAGGACTTGAGAGAGGCTGCTGGTTATCTGGGAAAGAGTCGTAGGCAGTGGTGTGAATGTCGGGAAGGGAACCCAGATACCCCTGAAGAGATTGCGGTGAGAAGGGATAATCTATCAGATAGTCTTCGAGCGCTGCCTGCTCCACCCATACGAATTGAGAGTCAGGGTGGATGGGCAAGGTGGGGACATCAGTTGTTAAAGCGAAGGAACTGAGACAGGATTGAGGAGGGGTAAATACACTCTGGGCACCATACGTTCCGAGGTAGTTCTGAGTGAGGCATTCATTAGAGGCGATCTCAGGATGATCATGTGGATAGATGACGAGGAATGTGAGTGTCTGTATCAGCTTGCCAATGATCATGGTGATGCTCGCGTGCAACACTGCGCGAACGAAACCTCGACAAGGGAATACTCAAAGGCAACCTTAGATAATGTAAACGTAACGTTCTTCGCGATCGCTCGGTTACTTTACATCGCGTACTAAATATCGAATCGGACAGTTTGCTCCCCTCCTCCACGTTCAATTTTCATAAGCCTTTTTGCAACACATGCGTAAAGAACGCGAATAGAACCGCCGCTTCTAATCGACGCCACACCCGCATCCCCCTTGGCACTGAGTACTTCTTTCACTTTGGCCAACGGAAGTGCGTAGCTCGGCGTGGCTTCCAGAAGTGCAAGTAGCAAATGCGCAGTCAGAACTTGCTGGCTAGTTGGCGATTGGGTTGAGGCTAATGACGTGCTCGAGAGGGAGGACGCGATGGGTGAAGCGGGAAGGGGTTCTTGCGATGCTAAGGTTTGCAGGTGGGTGCTTAGAAAAAACCGGTCAGCTAATACAGTTTAGCTGAGGTTGGTTTACCATACATC
The DNA here is from genome assembly GCA_022376515.1 of Lactifluus volemus. NCBI lineage: Eukaryota > Fungi > Basidiomycota > Agaricomycetes > Russulales > Russulaceae > Lactifluus > Lactifluus volemus. Next base: position 7,732 of record WTXI01000472.1, read on the forward strand.
GTTTCCTTTGCGCGAGGAGTTCGGGACCCACCACTTCCGACTTTACTCCCCGGCATGATCAAATCACCCACAGTAGCCCATATTTTTGCCTATAGGAAGATCAGAGACAAAAGAATGCAGACAGGTTCCATTGCCACATACAGTGATGCGCTCCACATCGCTTGTCACCCGAATCTTCTTTGCCGAGTGAGTTTGAGAAACTCGACTACTAGTTGAAGATGGTGCGATTCGGTCTGAATTCATGATAGGTGTACTTGGCTCGCTCGTAGTCGCAGGCTGGCCGTCAAGCTCGACGTTACTATCAGGTGCCTTCGTTGTGCGGTCAAAAGTATCCTCTAAGTCGATGGAATCTTCATGTTCTGGACATTCGGTCGTACCTTCCTCTTCTCTTAAGGGTGCATCAACGATAGGTGCAAATCGTGATGCTGTGAAGTTGAATGGAACAACTGGACTGGAAAATGATGGGGTCACATTTCCGAGGTCAACGTCCTCGTCGACAAGTAACTCGTTTTTGAATTGAAGAGTCCTTCTGTCTCCGGGTGTTGTCCAAAAAGTGTTTTCTTGAGGATCGGATACCGCTGAATCCGGGGGTGCGGGAGAGGCTGGGGGTTTCTCGTCGTCCTGAGCGACAGGGACAAAACGGTGATTCTGTAGGCTAGTTTCTGCAACGGGTCAATTACAAACAACCGTCAGCTAGATCAGAGAACGCACTCGTTTGTTAAGTTGAGTAATCCTCGCCTGGAGGTCTTGAAGCTTTCTCTCCTCCTTAACTACAAGAGATCTAGGTGATTGAGATTCCGATGTACTTGCTGATGTCTCCGTCTTGACCAAGCGGTGAGTTCAGTGACATGACAAGTCGCATGGACTCACTTTTTTGAGACTATTGTTAAGTGAGTGGATTTCCTCCCGTAATTGATGCAGGTGCTCTAGCATAGCAACCACCTGTGAGCGGACGCGCGGCATGGGTCGTATCCCGGAACTAGTTGGAACTGATGTTCTGAAAAGTGGGTTACGAGAGTTGTAGTCTCACTAGCGATCAATGTATTTCAATGCAGCCTCTGCAAAGACCTCAGGCTCCGGCTCTTTCGATTGAATAGGTACATCTCTTCGCTGAGCAGAGGGGTGCTTCCGGAGAGGAGTTGCGCTGACAACCTCGACTCGAGTAACCTCTGTGGGAGGACCGACTTGGGTGGTGGGTGGTGGTATGACAGAGAAGAGACCGAGCTCTGCGGGATCAATATCACGAATAAGGTCACCTAGGGGAGTGGAGAGAAGAGAGCGGGTAAAGGGTGCGGGGTGGTTGGATGAAGTAATGACCGAAGCTGACGCTTTGACTGATTTCGTGGAGCTTGTTAAGCGGTCGATGTGATCTGTCAATGAAGGCATGAGAAGCTGTCTTCGTCCGTGTTAGTGTCAAAGGGGTCGGTCTCACTTGTGGCGCCCGGGGGACCTTCGGAGACGGGAACGAAACGAGTCCTTCAGACGACTCGATTGACCGCGTTTGCGCGCATATACTCACGGTTTCCCTCAAGGACTCACTCTCCTTTCTCAATGCCCACTCCAACAACCGTCTCAAGTCGTCCCGCAACCCCCGGACGCGGCGGAATTTGGGAGCCACTTCCCTCAATTATATATGGCTACGCCGTACATCCTCTTTCTCCTTCACATCGCGATACTCGCATCTCCAATCGGCCCCGGCTATCCACAGTTACGGAAGCATCAACGGCAGAGTCTTTTATCCATCGCGACGTTGTTGCACTAGAAGTCGGTGACGAAGTCTATGCTTTCGAGAAGTATATTCCAAAGGGCAAGGAAACCGAGGGCGTTTGGTATAGGGGGTACGTTTTTCATTCAACCACGCAATCAACTCGCTCTTGACGCGCTCCAGTTATGTGGTTTCTACTACCCGCCGCCCTCCCGTGTCTTGGAATGCGTCCTCTGACCCTTCGTCCTCCCGCGGACCAAGACTCGAAGAACCCCAGCAAGTTTTTATTGGTATATTCCCGGGGTCACACATCTTCATCCGGGAAGAACTGCCTGATGCTGAGGGCAGTCTGGCCGACGTTGCAGCGGCCTTCCAAAATGGCACACGCCTCACCAATACAGACGTTCCCAAGCCCAAAACTCCCGGTCCACGTACAGAAGAGGAGGAAGAAGACCTATCGGCGATGCGCAAGTCGTTCAAGCTTGGTCCCCCTCCCGACCAGGCTAATTCGTCCAGAGCTGGCCTTCCCGTTTACCCTGCCAGCGTTCGCTCCCTGTCCCCCACAGAGTCTCACAATATGAAGCCGTTGCCACCCCGACCGTCTCTTAAGTCCAATGACGAGACCAAGTCAGGCGCAGCGCAGCCTATCGTCGACGAAATAGCCTCGGCGCTACGTGAATGGCACATGTTAATGTTCCAATATCTCGCTCGTAGGGATTACCAACTATTCCAGTCGGTGCGCGAGCATATTGAAGCCCTGCATCTTGGACGTCGGCAGCTGCTCACCCAGAGTCTAAGCGGCGAGGAGACGGCAAACCTCAGACGCGATTGCGTTGCTCGCCTAGTCACTGGTAATATTGTGCAAAGTTTGGACGTCATCGTGCGACACCCCAGTGGAGGTGGGCTAGTAACTGTAGACATTGAGGGTGAGATCGACACCCGCAATTGGATGAGCGCTGTGCGCATGTACGCTTTACAAGCGTCGCTCGCCTACGCGGATGCGTCTGGCGATGGCACGAAAGCGCCCAGATCCCGTCAAAGCCTGGACTTCTTTCCCACTTCCCCCCTGCCTACTCCTGCCCATTCGGCATTCCCAGAATACGGTCGCCCAAAGACAACTTCTCTCGCTGGCGTCACAGGCTGTCGACAGCACGCGAGGGAGTTAGCGCCAAAATTCTTTCATGTTTTTCTCGAACTGCGCGCTTTCGTGGCTTCGCCTTGTGCGCCCGGCGAAACGGCTGAACTCTGCTTTTCTTTGTATAACAAAAACGATGCCCGCTTCGTGACGGAAGATTTCTGCGTCATCCTGAACCACAACGGTGTTCTGGCGCGGGACCCAACCACGCGGATTCGCACTCTTTTCACTGACCTGGCGCCCTCCGATATCCAAGGCACGATTTTCCTCGTCTGCAGAATTGTCCGCAATGGCTCCGTGAAGGTTGGCCCCAATCCTAGTAGTCCCGATAATGGGTATCGTGGGTTGCCGACCTCCCCAACGGAAACCAACCCCAGTACATCTGTTCTCGCCGCGTTGGACAGCAGTGCGGCACTCCGCAGACCATTCGGCTGTGCCGTCTTGGAGCTGTCCCAGCTGAATAAAGTGGCTACAGATGCTGCTGAAATTTCTTCTATGAAGGAGCACACCATGCCTATCTTTGTCCCGATCAACGAGGCCACCTTCTCGATGTTGCACCAGGACATTATCAATAACAATAGTAGAGAGTTTGAGAAAACACCAAAGTGAGTCGTTCTATTCTACCTGGTTGCGTGTTTTTTAACGTCGACCTTGGCAGAGCTGATATGATAGCTGTGTCTGCGAAGATATTCCACGGCAACGCAAAGGCTATAGTGAAGGAAAATACATCTCTACTTCTTGACGCTCCCCTCACTCTGCGCCTCGGATTCCCTGATGTTGTTTTTCCCGGCGATGACCGTAACGAGCTCTACATCAAGCTGTGGAGTGGTGACTTTCCATCTTCCCAAAACAACAGTGCGCGTCGCAGTGTGAGTCCATTTGCGCGCAGCCCGGGGACATTCACGACAAGCAATATTCAAGTCACTGTCGAGGTTCGGGATTCCCTCGGGAAAATTTTGGAGAACGTCATCTCACAAGGTTCTGGCGAGCCATGTACTCCCCAGTTCCACTCGCTTGTTTTCCTCCGGAATAGTCAGCCAACGTTTGGCGAGCTGATCAAGCTCGCGTTGCCTTGGGATGAGCTGCCGCGATGGCACCTCTTCTTCACATTCCGGTATCGCAGCTCACGGGACAAGGCGGTGAAGGTTGCAAATGGCGAGGCAGGGGACAAACCCTTTGCATTCGCGTTCTTGCCCTTATTTCCTGACCTGCATGCGTTCCTCGAAGACGGAAGCCATACATTGGTGTTGTATAAAGCGGACCGCCTGCATCAGATCAACCCAGATATGTACCTTTCTGCGACGCCATGGTTACTGCCCGGTCAGCGCCAGGAACAACTCAATGTCCCCACCGATTTCCTACGAATAGCACCTCCCATTCGCGATATTCTGGTCATCCGGTCATCCTTATGCTCAACGCGGCACACACAAAACCCGGTCCTATCAAAGTTGCTTAACTGGACCCAAATCGACGAAAAAGATTTGCTCTCGGCGGTACTCGCCAAGTTCACTTTTGTCGGAGAAGTGGAAATTGTGAAATTTTTGCGGGACATTTTCGACTCGTTATTTGCTATACTCGCGTCTCCGATGAATCAAGCTGGCGACATGGACCACCTAGTATTTAACGCCCTGGTAATGGTCCTCGGCATTGTGCAAGATAGGCGATTCAGCAACTTCCAGCCCGTACTGGACATCTACATTCAGCAGCACTTCAATTATGCCTCCGCATCCTCGCACATCATACATTCCATGAATCGGATGCTGGCTGATCCAACAGGGAACGATCATGCTTCACCGCTACGCGCTGCGCTCAAGGTTTGGCATTATATCTTCAAGTTCATTGTGAGGTCGAGGGCGCTACAAAAAGCCAAGGAAGCGAGCGTAGGAGGCGGTGCAACGGCGGAACATTTGGAGTCGACGTTTAGGCGTGATCTGCGGTCACACCTGTCCGAGGTCAACAAGATGATGTCGACAACATCCCCCCCTGCTATCATTGGAACCCAAACCATCGCACTTCAGCGTTTTACTTCCATTCTTCCTGAGCTGGCACAGATCTTCTCGACAGTCGAGGTGGTCACTGTGGCCACAGCATTTGCAAATACCGTCTCCTCAGCCAAGGGGAAGCTTGCTGTGTGGAAGCTCGTCATGTTCCTCCAGCTCGTGAAGGGTTTCTTATTTGACAACGCGGAGTCACGCGTTTTGCTGGTGGAAGCCATCGTTATGTGGATCAAGCCCCACTTCGGGCGTTTTGATGAGTACACCCAGACTCAGCCAGGTGACGAGGAAAGCGTCATCGATGCCGCTCGAGTCTCATGGCTAGAAGGCATCCGACTTTGCATCACTATCATCGCACTTATTCTGGATAAGCTACAGCAGAACCTGGTCGATCCTGACATTCTTGCAGATCGTAACGCGTTCCGCCAAGAGCAGGATAACATGGACAATTTGCTTCCCTTGTTACCCAGGCGAGTGTTTTTAGTTTCCTGATACCAAGCATCTCTCATCCCTTTATACAGACTATTGGAATCTTATCGCGAGCTTCAAAGTACCGCCAACGTTCATGCTGTCGAGCGAAAAAGGACACTCACCACTTCCCCCTCAACAACTCTCATCACATTCCCGGAATCATACCCGTTCTCCTTGATTGCTCAGTTGCCCCGAGCACCAAAAGGCTTCAACGGCGTTTACCAAGCACAAGCAGAGGGACATGTCCTCTTCAGCCCTGCTCAAGGAGAAACCGCCATTGTGTTATTGGTCATCATACTGTCGTCCCCCCAAAAGTACCTATTAAACTTTTTAGAAGGGGTCTTTGAGATCGAGGGCCGGGACAATTTCTCCTCTTTACTCTCTCAGCTTTTCAGAGTTGCGGCTTCCATATTGGACAACGATGCCTGGCCCACAAACTGGCTCAATGTGAACATCATGGCGCATAAAGTCCTAGTAAAAATGATGGACACTGTCGCAGTTCTGCTCGAGAGGCGTTTCATACCGACCGACGATGCGACCTTCTCATTCAACACAGAGTTGTGGAGGGAGGCGTTTCAAGTGCTATTAAACCTTCTTTCTTCAGATCAACTGGTCATTGAGGAGTTTAGCCCACAGGTAGAATCATCTTTGTCGCATCTATGTTTCTTGCGATTGACTCAGCCTCACACAGCGACGTCGAGCAGTATGGAGGATGGCTGGCGATATCCGGGGTGAAGGGGCCGCCATACTCCAGCGACTATGGGACGCTCTTGGATGGCCCGAAGACGTGTCTGAAACGGCTGGGGTCGTCACAAGATTTGGTGTAAGGTTTTCATTGGCCGTCGGTCGCTGCGTTACAGCTTACCTCCTCTAAAGGGATACCAGACGTCTCTAAGCTCCCTCGTCAGCCATGTCGTCAACCTTTGTGTCAGCCACCACGATTTGCTTCGAAGCACCGCCGTGCAGATCCTTTACAGCATGATTGTTTCACAATACCAGGCTCACCGGCACTTCGATGACATCGAGAACGAACTAATCGGCAAATTAGACTCATTGTTCATGTCTGATAGCAAGGCGGACGACCTTTCAAGAGCCTTCTTCATCAGCCAACTTCGTCATCTGTTTGAGTCGTCGAACGTGGAAGAACTCCTTCGAGATCGGGTCTCAACTTTCCTCGATTCAGTTGACCTATTCCTCGAGATGCTCCTGAGCGTACGCGCGCTTCCGGAGGGAGAAGAATTCTCTGATGACCGCGTTATGGCCACGGTTCAGTAGTCTCACCTTGTCAATCTGATTCGTGCTCACCGCTTTGTAGCTTCGACTCATGAACTTCGTTCGTCGCATTGGTCGCAACGAGATCTATATCAAATATGTGCATCAGCTTGTCAATGTGGGTGTTAACCCACCTCATCCAACTTTCTTTATCTGAATACCGTGACAGATGCACCTGCAATCTCAAACGTATGCTGAGGCAGCTCACACGTTGAAGTTGCATGCAGATCTCTACGAATGGGACTTGAACTCGTTTGTCGATCCCATGGAAGACCTCGGGCTGCCCCAGCAATCCCAGTTCCACCGGAAGGAGACGCTGTATTTACTCATACTAGATTTCTTCGGAAAAGGGAAAGCATGGGAGAGCGCAATCGAGATGTGCAAAGAACTTGCTTATCAACACTCGGAAGTCACCTTTAACTAGTAAGGGATATATGGGCTTGTCCTACAAGTTACTGACGCATGTCATTGTGTAGCGGTCGTCTGGCAGAGATCATGCGACACCAAGCCGCGTTACTGGAACATATCATTACTGACCAGCGTTACTACCCTGAATACTTCCGCGTTGCATTCTATGGCAATTTCCCCGCGGCCATTCGCAACAAACAGTTCATTGTATGTTTGATCTCGTCATGTAGTTGCGTTTGTGCTGAATAATCTGCAGTACCGCGGTTATGAGTGGGAAAGGTTTGGAGCGTTTTGTGAACGCATGCTCGCTAAGCATGCCGGCGCGCGCTTATTAACAACGCTTGGAGACCCGCCAGTTGACATACGTTTCGGGAACGATCAATATATTCAATGCAGCTCAGTCACTCCAGAGCCAAATCGCGACCTACCAATATTCACCAATCTCGACGCCCCCGCGCCTGTCCGAACATACTATGAGCATTGGTCAGTCCAATAGTCATGAAAATCTCACCTCCACAGTAACAAGTCCATTCCAGTGCTCTGAACTACTTCAGCACTTCCCGAACTGTGCTCAAGATGGACCGGGATGGGATTGAAGAAACTTGTTTGGAGAAGACGTTCTTCACGACAGAAGATACCTTCCCTACTGTTCTGAAGCGGTCAGAGATCGTAGCATTTGAAGTCAACGAAATAACACCAGTCGAGATCGCGCTTACCGAGGTGGTGCAAAAGAACAAAGAACTAGCCGCGGTCAATATGAAGTACTCTGCTCTGGCCAAAGCAGCTCAAGACATCTCGACTAATCCTCTGACGATGGCGCTAAACAGCGTAGTTGATGTTCCTGCAGGTGCCGGCATATCAAGCTATCGCACATCCTTTTTTGCCCCGGAATACGCCACAAAGCATCCTGAAAGGGGAGAATTCGTCGATAAACTTCGCAGTGCGGTTGATCAGCAGGTTTGTAATCAGTGCCAATCTCCTAGACTAACACACTCATGCATGGCGAACATCAGGTCCGCATCATCGATAGTTGTCTGCGACTTCATGGCCAGTTGTGTCCATCAGAAATGCTAGGATTTCATGAGACGCTCAAGAACTTCTTCCGCAAAAACTTTCACGAGGAAATTCAACGTTTGTCCCTCGAGATTCCCACGGAGCGAGGCACCGCCTCTTCCCTACGCCCCCCTGATGCTTCATATGCTCCATCTCTAGTAGAGGCGACTTCTATAGTTCCTTCGAGGTCCTCAGTCTCCACTACCCGTGGTCCTTTCGCTATCCCACCACTACTATTACCAGTCCCACAAATAACGCCTCCCCATTCCCCTATCGCCTCTTTTTCAGGTTCGATCGTACCACCAACCCGATTGCAGAAGCACATAGCCCACCTTGCGCGGCATGGGATGAATGCAGTCGCATCCAGCCCTGGCGAAGGCATTGACAACGGCGTTCCGCCTCGGAGCGATTCCCTCTCCGTCGGCTCACCTCATGGCTCCTTCGTGAATGTCACGGGGAACGCGGGGCATTCCGCTTCCGCAGGGAACAGCGGTGCATCCCTCTTGGGAAGTAAAAGCGGATCTCTTAAAGGTCGTTTTTCGCGGTTCGGGAGCCTCAGCTTTGGGCGGCGAGATGTTCGCGGATCATGACGATCACGATCCGGACTGGTCCTAGTATGGATGCGAAGGCTGCGCTATGAATTTTCATTCCAATCTAATTTGAACATCATTTTATCTGCTCCGGGGAGAGTAAATTTATTTGTATCGATCGGTCGACAAGTTGGTTATCCCTGTTCGTCACTAGCTCCATCTCAGTATTCGTGTCACATCTCATATTAATGATACCCTCCTTTACTATTGCTCTGCGTGGATGAACCAGAACAAGTTTTTACTTTTCCCGTTTGCTCGCGCAACTGAGCTGCCAATGAGTGAAGCATTCGATAGATACTTGGAAATGAACGACACGGAAGAGGGGGAAAGGCTACAGATGTACAACACCTAAGTCGAATGCTAATGGTGGTGGTCATACATATTCATAAAGAGCGGGTAAGCTATGCTATGACTGGAAGGAACCGACGTACATTCGTCAAGGTATCACCGCCGGGTAGACCAGACACTAAGGATACATTTCAAGAAGGGGGGAAGGGGGGCGAGAATGAAAAAAAGAAAAAAAGGAAAAGAAATTCAGCAGAACTGAGCTATCATACCCGGATGAGCGATGTGGTGCTCGCGCAGATTCTGCTGCGGCCCTAGAAAATCGAAGTGGTGGAAAGCCTCGCCGTTGTAGGCAAGCGGTTGACTCCCACCATTACTAGCTTGGGGGGCATAGAAATGGGGCATGGCCGCGTCGCCGTGGCCGCCCAAATTGGGGCTTGCATTTCCTGGCGTTGGGAAGGTTATGGCGGGATCTCGTGTGTGCAACAATAACGGATCGACATGCATGGCTTGCGACTGTCTCAAATCGTTGGGTGCCCGAAGGCGATCAACTGAGGCAGGGTCGTCAAACGGATTTGTCACGGAATATTCAAGCTGTGGCGTGTCGTGAACCTTAGATGCTGGTGGTGATCCAGATTCTAATCTTCGCCGTTTTCTGAGTCTGGATGATGGTTGTGCCTGACTCGGAGGATGATGACTCGGAGACCTGTCAGTGGACCCTTTAGACTGTTGCTGGACGGTAACCCAGGACTGAACAAGCTTGCAAGTCAAAAAAACTCGAGCGTGCGAGAGGGAGTAGGGCCGGGGACGTACGTATTTATCCAAGACTTTATTGAGACCAGCTACAAGGGTATCCCATTGGAAAATTTTGATGTCCTTCTCGATGGTACGGGGCTTGGGTGAAGGAAATTGCATGATCGTCTGGAAAAGTCCCTCCATACCTGCCTTCGAAACGGTAGTCGGGTGAAGAAATTCGAGATTGCGTCTGATGCGACTCTTTTCCTCTGAGGAAAGTTCCGCTTGTACGATGTATTCAACAAGCCTGATCATATCCACAGAAGTGTAGCATGCATCGCTAATGTCCTTGCGCCAAATGCAAGAAATGACGACGAACTGCTCGTCGAATTCTTCTTTGTATTCATCGTGATCAATAGGATGAAAGGATATCCGTAGTGTGTCTTCCTTCTGCTCGCAGAGAATCCCGACCAGCTTTCGACAATGGAGGCTCCGCTCCCTATCGGTTAGGGATTTACCGAGATCGGATGGGTTTGTTGTAAAATCGAGGGAGACCCCTTTGAAGTGGCCTCCCTGAGCTTCTCCTTGCCTGCGAAGAATTTGTTTAGGAGGGGCGGTACCTTGACGTTCCAGAGAAGGCGCCGAGATCTTGCCGTGTGTCTCTTGGTCAGGCGGAGATGAGTGACTAGCTCGCTGGGTAGCGTGTAAATGCGCGTTGCCATCATACGGGCCATGGGGAAGGCTACGCCCCGACTGAAATGGCGGAGGAAGACCTGTCACAATACGTCAGAATGATGGGGTAGAATCAGAGACGCGTTGTGCTTGCAATGTTCTTCCCAATATGCGAACCATCCAACGGTCACCGAGTCGACAATGTCCCGATGGTAAACTGCCTGGATTCTGATGGGGAATTTACGAGTGGGGGACTTTTTGTGTACTTCGATGTCAGGGATAAGGCCCGTGCACCTCCACAAATTTCGATCCTCCCCTATTTTTTGTATCTTCGTGTGAATGGGCTTAGCACCGACGACAATACGAATATGAATATAAGCGTCATTTCGCAAGCCAATGTCGAAGAAATAAGTGTCAACGGTGACCGCGGTACCACTCCAGCCCATTTGTGGAGCGTAATTGAGGACGCAAAACATTCTCGCAGGGGATGATGGAAGGTATGAAATTGGGTGTGGTATTTGCTCCGGGCAAGAAGAGGTATTTAATTTGATCCGTTTCGTAGACATTGAAGAAATCAATGAAGGATGGGTGGCTGATAGTACTGCAAGTGTTCAGGGCAGGATAAGAATTTGACTGTTAACGACTTACCAAGAATGCAGAAGTAAATGCAATTCGGGCGCAGAAGATCAAAGGGTAGGACACACAAGAATGGCGACCAACCGACTCAGTTGTAAGATGTGAGTGGAATGAGAGGACAGCAGCCTCCGTGTCTCGCTAGATGAGGACAGTTGATGGTGTGGGAGAGGGAAAAGATGTGAAACTTACGGGGGACCAATCGCTTTAATTTGGGCGGGACCTTTGAGTCGAAGGTCTTAAATCGCGCCGACTGGATCTCCAAGTAAATGTCTTGCTAGCTCGGAGAGAGCCAAACCCTGTTGTTCCGAGCGACCAGTTCCCTTCCGGTCTCTAGAAGGGAAGTGATCGTTCGGAACAACGGCTCACTGTGTATTCCACGCCCGCGCAGGGCGCATCACCTACTCAGGTAGACAAGGTCTATGTTGGACACGGCCAGTGACTTGTTTTTAACGTAAGAAGGTTCGCCGTAGTTTAGTGAATCTTCGAACTGTAGCCCCAGTACGAACCTCAAAGCTGAAAACCCCAAAAGCCGAATGACGAGCCAAGTGTGTGGTTTTCTTAAACCAAATCTGGTTAACTTGAATTCTAGGTTGGCACCCTGACAAGATCCAATCACAGACAGACAAAAAGTCTATCTCGATTCGGCTTATAGTGGATCGGATTTTTAGACTACTTTAGCCATACCAAGCAGCCATATCCAAAAGAACAATATCTCCAGAGGAAAAGGGTGGAAAAAAAAAAGAACAACACAAAAAAGGGGTTGATGCTGACCATTTCCTGGTCACCATTAACCCCTTTTTTTACTGTTTTTTTTTCCCCACCAGAGATATTGTTCACTGGCGAAGTAGTAGAGAACTCGCTCAGCTGCTGCAACAATGATCGTTGCAGCACCGAGTTCTCTTTTCATCAACTTTGTCATGATGTCGTGTTTTCGGCTGATCAATCGGGGCCCTCCTCAAACCAACAAGAACAAAAGCGGTCAGCCGCATAGACAAGCTCCGACAAGATGAGATCGGGTCAAAACAACAAAAGTGGTCACCTCACATAAAATTTCTCTGCTGTTACTAGTAACCGTCCTTTCCTAATTCAACACACAAGTAGCGTGCTGCGGTTCCCATGCCCCATCCTCCCGCCTAACCCGGGCGACAGGGGGTAGATATCCCTCAGCTGAAAGGAAGCGCTGGCAGAGCGAGCATTTCTCGAGGAAAAGGTTATCATAAGCGATCAACATATCCTATTTCGATGCCGGCCGTTCGAGCGCATCAGAAGACGAATCCAGTAGTCAGTGATGGCCGACCGGTCGAATTTGTTATCATATTTACCATGAAGCTTTGCACGGGTACGCGTGGCGACGACTGCAAGACACGCATAACCCATTGGGACAGCTTTTGAAAGATGATGAATTCGGACTGCGAATATGGTGGTTTCTGCCACATGGTAAATGAAGAGGTAGTTCTGTCTTTAAATGTCACTTGCCTTCTCCCTCGGCCCAAAGACAGTCAGGCTTTCCACGATCAGCGCCGGGTTCTTGGACACAGCTCCGTCAATCCCCTCTTCATGGTCGAGGGCGATGAACGCCCTCAATACATCAGGGAAAAGAAATCGGAGCACTACAGGCACAGTAACGTTGCGTGACTCGGACGGCGATGTCAAGTATATGTGTAGCGACATCTTCTTCGCGTGTCTCGCATTGAACTCTTGAATATATGTAGGCAGTTCCTTGAGGGTGAGTGACGCTGTACCTGCAGCAAGGGAAGGAAAGGGACTTGTGGGCTTATGCTGCAAAGGCAAATATGGTCTCGGAGATTCAGGAGTGGGAGAACGGCTGTAGTAACGGGAAAATGTATATTCAATTATGCGATCGACGTACGACAGAGAGGTAGAAGGGGGTACGTACCTTCGTTTCTTTCTCTGTTTTTCGCGTGAACTGGCATCCTTGACCTCCGTACCATCCCGCCGCTCGCTTTCCGCCGCAACGCGCAACGCCTCTTGCACCTTCTCCTCTATCGCTGCCGTATGGAGCGTCCGGAGTTCTTCAACGGACTTTCGGAACGTATCTTTCAAATTCGGCAACGAGAACACAACGTGGAGGACTGGATTCCGCCCCGAGGGATTTTCAGAGCGCAGGAGGCCACTCGGGATCTGTCGCAGTGCCTGCAGACGCTTGGAAAGGTCCGTCAGCACATCTATTTGTGATTGAACATTCGAGACGGCTGATTGTTGATCTTCGACTGCCAGTTCCGTTTGAGGTGCTTCTGCACCAGTTTCCACGGTGGTAGCCATGGGGGGTGCACGAGAGTAACTCGTCGTCGAACTGTTTGGGCGTCTGACAGGCCCGAGCACTGCCGTTGCCTCCGCACCTGCTTTTTATCTTGTCTGTAGATGAATCACTATTGCAGGCATATCCTGTAATGCTAATTAGTGTACTTGCAATCCTCTGTACACCGCCCATTCGCCCCCTCACAGCCACGAATCCGTCGGGTACTTCGCTACGCTTTACAATCCTACCCCCGGGGACCGCGTCTTTGTCATAACCACATGATGCAGATTTAATAAATAAATAAAAAACACCGCTGAGACCGACTTCCTGCGTACCCCCTGTTAAAATAATAAGCAGCGAGCCTCAACACTAATACTACTTAAAGAACACAATTAGTAAAGTGGACAGATCACAGACCCGGATTTGAAAATTTACCATTTTTTTGATGTCGTGTATAGTATAAACAGGATGCTATTTGTGCTTCGCTGAGCGTGACCCGAGCCACAATCATCCATTCCAGCTGGGTGTAGAGCGAAACTTCGCAAGGTTATGAAATATCCGCACGTCCTCAACGTCAAATGCAATTCATCAGAAAGATATGAGAACTCTATGGTGTGTTATACTAATGGACAGGTGCAGTGTTAACTAGTAATGATAAAGGCTGCAAGGGGTAAGGGCGGGTTGCGGAGTTGTCATCAAGAAAACGAGAGAGCACGGTGAGAAGCATGAACGCATGAGCTACGGATGGGCGACGCGAATTAAGGATCTGCGGTTGGAGTGGCAGTAGAAGAAGTGCAGATGATGTAGGCGGTCAGAGGGTATAACTAAGGTGCAAGATATGAAGTAATGAAAAGTCCTAGTAAAAACACATTTCCAAGCTGACCTGCTAGCTTGTCCCTAAAACTTCACCCCAGGATCCAGGGGACCTAAAGGCCCGTAGTCATTTCGTGGTCCACCCCCACTCCGCCGTTTTACATGTGTCTTCCAATCTTGCCCATGCCCGACTGCTGAACTTGTCCCCCGAATAGGTCCTGCAGGAGAGTAATTGGAACCACCCATGCGACCATCAGCTAGTTGATAGCGTGGTGCCATAGCAGATGGTTGGGTGGGGTGTGTATAATGAGTTGATGCGGTCGGAGATGAATCCCAGCCTGATTCAAGCATGGCTTCAAGATCCCGTTCATTAATGACATTGGCATTATCAAGCGCATGTTGAGGAGTCTGACACAGGGCTGGTGGTGGTGGTGGATATTGGGCATTGTTCTCGTTATATTCACCGATTTGCGGGCCCCAGAGGTCTTCTGAAGATGTCACAGAAACATCATCCGACCCATCATAGTTGCTGTGAAGGTCAGAGTGGACGCCGAGGTAGTCTTGATCACCAACGCGGTACCCCGACGGGTGCGCACGTTCAAATTCGCGACGCCGCCGTTCTTCTCTCTTCAGTTTGCGAAGACGTGATCGTTCCCAGTCTTCCCACCGCCGTAGAGGAACGGATTGCGCTGAAGATCGACCCATGCCCTCTCCGTGTCCTTCTCCCTTCGCTTCACCTTCGACTTTTCTGTTCATGACATTAGCGTGCATGGTATAGTTGGGACATTTCGTGGTCGTACCTTGTCTCACCCCAGGAAAAGTCGTCAAAGTGCCAGAATGCATATACTGGGAGAACGAAATTCCATATAGGCAAGGCGACCAGATAGATAAGCATCCAGAAGACATATACGACCTTGCGAGTCGTGATGAGGATAAGGACAGCTGGCAGACCAAGAACGCCGATAAGCAATACGACCGGGATTGCCTCTGGGAAAGTCTTTGGTGGTGATAAGGCGACGCCAACGATGAGAAGATAAGTGAGGGCGATAGCGACAGGCAAGACAACTGTTCCGAGTAGGTCCATGAATACGACGAACTGCATGCTAAAACAGAAAGTTCCGCAGAG
>WTXI01000473.1:0-22801 GCA_022376515.1 Lactifluus volemus
CCGTTGTTCCCTCCTCCTAACGATCCAGGGATTTTGGCCCGAAAGGTTCGATCGTTAGCGTGGAGACTGCTGCTCTCGTATCGCCTCTCCGCACTCACGAACACAAGTAAAGACGAGCTGCTGGATACTGGGAAAGGTAAAATGTCTGGACCAGGGCCGAGACCAATAGCTGCTGGAGTTGGAGGCCGTGGCGGGTCCTCCAAGTGCGTGCGTGAGGAAGGCATTCTGTCCTCGGATATGGGGCTGTACCGCATGGGTGGACCCGTCGTCAGTTTCGGTACCCAACACCCACTGTGTCAAGTGGTGCCATGCCTAAGTTTAACTCTCTCAACAGAGCTTTGGAGCTACATTCCATGGAAGGAGAGTGTACATTGTTGCACAACGTATACGGACAATTCATTGAGTACCAGATTGGGTCTATGAAGGGTAAGAGGGTATACAGTTGTAGTAATTATATGTAAAAAAGGTGAAATCTCAAACAACGGCATCGAGCAAGACATGCGCATGCACCAACGACGACGAGAACGTAACCGCGAGGCAAGAAACGAGAGAAAGAACAGTTTGGAATGGAGAACAACGCAGACAAGGACGTAGGAAGGGGCATAGTTGGCAGTCGACAAGCGAGAACAAGGAGAGGGGGAACATGGAGGTTCTGACATCGAAGTCTTCGATGTCAGAACCTCCATGTTCCCCCTCTCCTGACTCGAAGACGAAGATGCTGGCTTCGAACTTCCTCAGCTACCTGTGAGAATGCATGAGGTGGAAGAGACGAACCTTTGGAATGACCTTCTCTGGTTTACCAAGAAGTGCGGAAGAAGTCAGCATAGGGAAACTTCGCTTTGATGTTTGCTAGGAGCTTTTCGCCCGGGGTGCAGTAAGTCACGTGGTTGGTAGTGGAACCACCTTTGTTCTGGGCCGAGTGAAGCTGACCGACAATCAAAGCCTTGCCATTCTTCATGTGCCACACCAAAGCACCCGAGTCTCCCTTCTCTGAGAAGGCTTCAGCAGTCTCGCAGCCGGAGTTATAGATGCCGATCTCGATAGAAGTGACACCGACATCATTCTCGGTGAAGGAGACAAGACCAGCGTATCGACCGAAGGTAAGGTCCGTAGTATTGCCGTCTTTCGCGACCATGACGAAGCGCTGGTGCTCGCTGTCGATATTTTCGGGGACTGCGAGTTCGTCCAAAGTCGACCAGCCTTCGATCCGGAGCTTCCCCTCCTCGGGGAACTTGAAAGTGGTCGGACCACCACCTAACATCATGCTGAGCTGATAAAGAGTGTACTTCGTGCCTAAAAAAATAAGTTCCGTTGTATGAGGTGAATACGAGACCAAAAACAAGTCGAAACGCACCTAAGCACACGACGTTGCCTTCAAAAGCATCCTTGACCTTAGCGTCGGCGGCAACGAAGACACCCCAGTCGGAAGTAAAACGACTGCCGCCCTCGTCGACGGTGATGGCTGGAGCGAATTGAGTATACCCGATATTGCGATGGAGACTAATATGCGACCAGTTCCTGGTGGCGTTGAGATGGAAGGCTGTGAGGTCGTTGACGGCCTTGGTCTCTCGACCCAGGTACCACTGCTTCACCTTGATCTCTTCGACGTTATCGTCGGCCGACTCCGACTGCAATGTGGCTATCTCCCGAGTCAAGAGGTCAGCAACCATAGCGTGATTAGCGATTTCGCGAGTAGTCTCGTCGAGGCCACGATCGAATCGACGATCTCCGCAAATTCGGACATAGCTTTTAGGTGCGCCGCCTCTGTGCTCGTAGTCGACGGTCGGGTTCCTCCGGAGAACATGGCAGTTCGTGACGCCAAAGACCTTCGTGCTGGGGTTGCCGTCTTTGTCGAGTTTCTCGTGGAACCAAAGCGTAAGCGTGCCTTGGGCGTCCTCCCTTTCCATGTCTTCGGCAGCAAGTGAAACGCCGTGAAGAGGGGTGAGGAAGCGGCGAACGTGGTGAGTAGCATCGTACCTGGTAACGGCGGGCAAGAGGGGGGGACCTGCTAGCCTCTGGAGAACCGACTCTCTCCACTCTATTACGACACCCTCGATTCCTTCGTCCTTCAGGAGGCCAAGAATCTCCAGGGAGACATCGTGGGCCGTCTCCATCAGCAAAATGTTTTCATACTGGAGCAACTTTTGTCACTAGCGTCACTAGGTCACTGGCCCTAGTGACATCTAGTCACCCTAGTCAATTCTAGTGACCATTCTAGTATCAATATTGATTTTCTAGGCGCTCCAGATACAGGACTAGATCTAGGTACATTCTGAGACCAATCTCGCCCTGCCCTCTCATCGCCAACTTTCCCAACCTCGTCACGTGTTGCGGGTGTCCACCTCTGTTGGTGCAACGCCATGCACAGGCTCCTGTGGTGGTGCGATGCTGACTCAGACTTTGTGTTGGCTTCGAACAGTGCATAAATCCGTGAGCAGAGGAAACAGGAAAGGAAGAGGGGGAGTCACCAAGGTAGCAAAAGCGATCTTGCATGGCGGAGCAGTGGGGGTGATTCACAAATCTGTTGTACACACTCTGCAAAAAGAACTCTTGGTCAGGAGAACAGTGAGCTGAGACAAGCACGCCCACCTGGACGATGTACTCAATTGAAAATGTCGTCTCGAGGCATGTGTTTATCTATCATTTGGTCGTAAAAAAATCAGTAAGAGGCAAAGAGGAAAATATCGAGACAGGAACGCTTCTCACAGTCAGCATGAATTTCATACAGGGAATCAACGCCGTTGAGGAGATTAGGGAGGCACACCTCTCAAAAATATAATCACTCACAGGGGGAATCGACATCAACCACGGGCCACCAGATCTAATTCGGCTTGTGGCTCAGGACATCCTGGACTTCAGAAATTGTCCTGGCCGTCTCCAACACCTGGGATCCTCCTGGGAGGATGGCGATACGTTGCTTGGTTGTATTGAGCATCGCTTGCACACTTGGCAAGACGCGGGCGGTGTAAGGTGCGATGAGCGGATCGCTCGTGTTGAACATGGCGGCAGCACGCTGTAGCCACCACATTGAAGACTTGAACGATTCGTCGACCGGCGCACTCTCACCAATCGCCCGAGACGAGCGAGGGTGCTAGGGCTGCTGCCGTTTGGAATGGGTTCGAGTAATTGGATACGAGCTGGAATCTCGATGCACGGAAGGCAGTCCACCCGGCTAGCCTGCGGGGATTATCAGTGAGGTCACCGGTGCGCTCGGGGGCCATGCCCATGGCAGAGGAGGGACTTCTGGCGCTTCGAATGTCAGTACCACATTTCCCCCGTCGCTAACATTCATGACAGCACCTGCAATAGCCAGTGTACGTAATGAGTTGTATCAGCGGTGCCACCCCGAGTACTCGAGACCAAGTCTCAATGAGGGGTGAGCATAGAGCCTGCATCCGGAAAAAACATGAGATGACAGCTACACAATATCAGAGTCAGGTAATAAAACGGGCACACCTGCGAAAACCCAAACTAGACACAGGCGATGTTCTCTGTGGAGCGGCGGAGGAAAAGAAAAGAAAAACTCAAGTTGAAGGCCCGTGCTTGTCGGCTCGGGGATATCCCCATAAGAAGCTGTCAGGGTGCAGGATGGAGTGAGTGCGTGTGCGTGCGATGGTGTGATATTCAATAACAAAAGGGTGGGGGAATCATCAGACTTCAGGATGCCTGACGTAGACCTTGCGCTGAGCCGAACATGGAACCGAAAGGTGAGGAGTGGAGCGCTGTGCCAAAACTGAGATCGAGCGAGGAGACATGGCAGGCAAGCATTGCAGCGGGGGGAAAACCGTCAGTAAAATTTTACAAGTCACTCTCCGCTTCAAGTTGAAAATAGGTGCACGTGATACACTATTTGCATCTGTTTTGTTGTGTTTGCTTGTTGTGTGTTGGTTGATTTTTCACCACACGGCCTCTTTTCTCGTCTTCACTTCTCTCCCACCTACTCCCACAAGCAAATAAAAGGTGTTGTCCTTTTCTCAAAATTGTTGGTTTTTGTCAATGGTAATGAACTCAGAGTTTCTGACAGTGATGAAGTGGGCATTCATGGCCATGACACACCCAGCGCTGCCAGGACATCCCCTGTCGAAGTACTGACACAATTGCATTCGGTAAGTGTCGTACCTGACGTCTTCTTTCGTTACTGCAATGAATATGGCATCGAGGTCAAAAAGAGCGCCAAGCCCGCATTTCCAGTAGAGTATCTGCTTGTCAATGTGTGTCTAGTCTCTTCCCTCTTCCCTTCTAATTCTCTTTTTTTGTTTTTAATTCTTGTTCTAAAGGTCACTCATGGCTTTCCACAAAATCCTTTGCCTATCTTCCATTTCTCCTGGGATCGAAGATCAAATGATCGAGCAGGTGATGCGCTCACTCAACGAACTCGGTGCGCCGGATACCGTCACGCAACATCGCGTCGAACTCGCAAAGTGGCTCAGTGATTGGCACCTGATCGCCTTTCTCGGGACTTGCGGGCTTCTCTCCGAGGTAAGTTTCGTGTCTTGGGGCCGGCCACCCACCCACCATACTTACTGGGAGGATGCGTTCCCCTCTGGGGATATCTAGGATGACACGAAAGTGTTGGTTCGGATTGCTACTGCGCAGAACCTCGACGACCCAGCCATACTCGACCCGCTATTGACGACAGACAGCTGGCAGACTGTCGCCACGTGTGCACGTGAAAGTGACCATGTCGTTTTTCTATACAGGCAGACGCGTTGATATTGCCTGGCAGGATATGCGATATTCCCGAGGTTGGTGTTTTCTCCATTTTTCCTTCTTTTTACTGCCAGCGCTGAGTTGAATGTATGCATGATGATAGTACTGTTGCGGGTTGCGTGCCATGGTGTTCTCGTGCTCTTCGCGCAGCTGATGTGGTGCTGTGTGCATGTCATTCTATATACTTTTTGTTGTTGAAATAGCCTCAAATATAATTTTTGTTTTATCTGGTTTCTTCTGTTTGCGTGAATTAGTACTAAGCTAAGTGTGGAACTAGTGCTAGGCATGAAACTAGCCCTAGGTGCAAAACTAGAGCCAGATGCAATACTGGCACACCTAGAGCCAGTGTTGCGTGTACTGGCCTCGGCAAGTCTGATGGGTCTAGGTGCCAAACTTGGCAACTAGACGTGACTAGGTGACCTAGTCTAGTAACGCCAGTCACAATTTCGTTTTCCTGATGTCGGAAGAAGTAGTACCGGGTTTGACCCCGACCCATATGACGACGGGACCCAAACTCCCCTTCCCTCTATCGTCCTCCGGGTGGGTGTAGAATCTAGCAGGATCGACGGACGTCAAGCTGACCTTTCGTGCCTTGATAATTTGCACGATCTGAAGGCCGAGAGGGATCCAGACATTGTCCATGTTGAGCGGTGTGTCGAAGACTCCATGGATAGATTTGACGGGGAGAGAGGCGAATCTGCCAGTCGGTTTGTTGAAGGGCGTAGTGCCGTGGTTAGATCGGTAGAGGAGAAGGGGATGGTCGTCGTCACCCGTGATGCCGTTATAGTAGGCTGCACGTTCGAAGGGGCTAGGACTGAACTCGGAGACAACAGGAGCTTCGCTGGCCATGGAGAGAGCTAGGCAAGGGAGGGATCTCGGATTTCTGAGTTACGAGATTGATCCATTCGAGGAATGGAGGCGGTATTGACCCCTCAAGTCTAAGTATAAGGCCCCTAATTATTTGGGCAAAAGAAGGATCCACACGGGCCGATAAGTTAATGTACACGTATAGGTGATTTTGGCCCGAAAGGTTCGATCGCTAGCGTAGAGAGGCTACTGCTCTCGTATCGCCTCTGCCTTCCGCCTCGAGTACTACTGCCAGTGCCACGGCTCTCGCACTCGCAAACACAAGTAAAGACGAGCTGCTGAATAAGCCGTGGGATGTCGAATTCGATTTGCCTTTCTCCGGTGCGTGGAGCCGCGCAGATATCTAGGCCAGGGCCGAGACCAATAGCTGCTGGAGTTGGAGGCCGTGGAAGTGTGTGTGTGAGGAAGGCATTCTATCCTTGGATATGGGGCTAGTACCGCATGCCAGTGGTGGACCCGTCGTCAGTTTCGGTACCCAACACGCACTGTATTACTGCAAGTGGTGCCATGCCTACTAAGTCTATCTCCTCAACAGAGCTTGGAGCTACAGTCCATGGAAGGAGGGTGTACGTTGTTACGCAACGTATACGGAAAATTCATTGAGTACCAGATTAGGTCTACGAAGGGTAAGAGGGCATACAATTGTAGTAAAAAAATGAAATGTCATCATGTCTCTCTCACGCTTTGTGGGATTTGTGAAAGGAGGTAAGGACTCGAGATACGAGTAGATCCCCATGGCAAGGTTGGCGTTAAATGGGTTCAGCAGTTGTCATAGACTTCGGTGAGCTGCTCAATGAGCTCTGCACGCTTCTCAAGTCACAAGCTCAAAAAACGAATGGGTGATATTTCATTGGATTCGAAAACTTGGAAGCTATGTAGGACGATCGTGCCTTTTCACTAGTAGCAAACGAGGTTGCTCACACCTCGTTAGATATAGCCTTCCACACGACAAGGTAACAATACCCTCAAACTGATCATTTTGCGACAGTAGCGCACCTGAACCGGTTCATTCAAAAGAAAGCTCAGGTGATGTGGGAAAAAAAGTACCTATTCCTGAAGGTGACCGCGGCGGTATCGTCAGCTGATTGCAGTAAACACGCCACTTTCATCGCGGCTTCAAGTTTTTGCGCAGACGGATTGCCGACAAAAACAAAGAAAAGAGGGTGACTGGCCTGCGCGAGGGCTAGCAGAAGACTCCAGCAGTACGTCACAAGATCGCAGGACCTGATAAGTGGTTGTCATAGCAGTCGTAGAGTGTACATAAATACATCGCAAGGAAATGACACCGCGCCTGAAACGCGAATAGCTCGGGCCAACATGTACGAAGAGACAAATTATACGTAGAGACTTTGAGGAAGGGTACGTGATAAGAAAAGCTAGCTGGGCCGCTTTGTTGCGATCTCATCAATGACTAAAATCTGGCGGTCATGAACTGGAGAGTAGGTACGTATCACGGCGTGAGCGCGATTAAGATATGGGTAGTTGTGTCGAGACGTACTTTAATCCATCAATTAGCTCGATTGCTGCAGCGCTCACACCCACTCATCCCGGGGTGTATCAAACATCGAATGATCCACTAAACGCAGGCTGACAGGATGGCCCGCTACTTGTCGTTCATTGAGAAATTTGGTAAATGCGTCCAGAGCATCGCTTCCTCCAGAATATCCAATCTCACTGACAGAATACCCAATCTGCTCAAGATTCGGAAGGAGCTCCAGTGGTGGCTCTCCATCGCCCGATGATAAGGAACGGAAGATCTTGCCGACGAGATTGTGGTGCACATGAATGGTCTTCGCGTTGGTGAACGGCCTAAGGAGTTCACGCCACTGGGTTCGGTCGACACTGTCATTGTTGTGCCATATTAATGATAGAAAGTGTTCTTTGTAGCTGACTGTGACCTGCTCGACAACAGAAAGTAGAGGTGAAAGTGTACCAAATAATTGAACCGCAGACGCTAGCTGCCCGTCCAGATTTCTGCACATGATCTTCAACATCAAGGGAGTGTCCCACTTCCAAGGGTCCGCATGTAAGGAAACAGAAAGTGCACCGAAATTTACCTGGACAGCGCTAAATGTGAGGTTCTCGGATGTTTGCATGAACTGAAAGAGGGGTGGAACAGTAAAGGGGGGCTGATCGAAAAGACAGACACGAAGGGAGCTGAGGGAAGGGGCGCTGATCTGGGCAACAAGGTCCTCCAAATAGGTGCTCACACCCTGGAACACAAACCAGCGTAGGTTGGGAAGTGTCGTTATATCCGGGGTCTGGTGAAAGGCAGGGTTAAGGATAGGTGATTTAAATTCAATGGACAGCCTCTCCAGCTCGGTCATAAGCGAAAGCTGGGTAAGTATATAGCTTGGAGGGAAATAGGCGGATGCTGGGATATCGTGAAGCTCGAGAATGACGAGTCCCGCGGTACTCGTTGTGAGTAAGGGAGATCCAATTGGAAGGGATACCGTCCACAATTTGAGCTGGCGTAGATTGGGGGCTTGAAACGTTACAGGAAGGACCACTTCAATTGAAGATCCAATATGCATGCGTTCCAGGATTGGGAATTGATCATCCATAACCGTGACGAACTCCTCCACATTTTGCATCCGAAGGTCGATGTGATGCACGCGATCACGGTGCAAAAGTGCAAGAAATATACCCGATTCATCTTCTACTGTTATCTTCCAATTGGCGGCGGTATAATAGATGGTGAGTGGTAGAGGTGGTGAATATGCGAGCATGTCCGCTACAGGCACACCATTGGTGCAGAACAGATGAAGGTCGAGCCGGGATGGTGATTCCAGTATGATATTTCGCCACTGTCGACAAACTTGGGCCAGTTTGTACCACCAACGTTGGCGGGACCAGGCAGTGGCTATCTCAGTTTCATCATCATATTCGGCCAGCCGATAAAGATGAAATATGTTGAGAAGCACGTTGCCATTGAGGGTACAGATAGGTGAGTCACGGTGTCTTCTATTGCTGGTAGGCTCTATCGATTCCCGAGTTGGTGAGCAGATCAAGGCCACTGGCACGGTTTTGAGACCCACCACTCAAAGCAATTGAGCCTGGCCCTCCATTAGAGGGGATGGAGCCAATGGTAGGCAGGTAATCAGACATGTGAGAAGGGGTGAGCGACAACTTGAACGAGGGTCGTCATGGAACCAGTTTGTTCAATGTTCATTTCCGTGACCTCGTGACCATGGCGGTGAAACTTGTGCCTCAGAGTCACCAACGTTCATGAGGCCCGTAAGCGCAGATACGGCAGGCCGATACCTCCTCACCATCTACAAACACTCCGAGCACTGCCCATAGATACTCAGTCATGAACGCGGACACAAAACGCCAACTAAGTGGGCTCCTACTATGCTCAATGGTGACAAATATCCGATTGGATCTTGCCGCATGCACAGACTCATACGATCCGGCGTTATTAATAAGCAGAAAATGTATGTTTCGGGTACTACAGCTTGCCGATTGCTACTCTGCATACCGCCTTCTTCTGTGTCTTTAGTATCATTCGGAAGCATGCCGCTTGCCTGAACTCCCGTGGAACATACACTGACACATTTTGAAGCCGCTTCGATGCACTCGAAAATACATGAACTGTCCGGTTCTCGTTCCGGTTCGATGATTTGGATGCTGTGAAGATGGTTGGACTCTTCACTATCAAAGGAGGTCGATCACTTCTATATGCCCCTGTATTGTATAGACTTCGACGGTTCGACTGAACAAGGTCAACAACGTCCTCGAGCTCAGGCTGATTCTCCACGTCAATGGGATCATAAACCGCAGCAGCCGCCATATGGAGCTTTGCCCAGCTGGATCTAGTTGATCACTCACCACTGGTTCATATTGATGAAAGATAGCCAACGAAGGGGAAAAAAAATACCGCCGCATCTGCTAATCGATAGTAATCGTTTGTTTGACTCTAAAATAACACTTATAGCCTATATGCATGGATAGAACCCCGCAGAAGAATGCACCTGTATGCCAGTTACCGCACATAACACCAATACCATATCCGAGTCGTCGAAAAACGGAAGCGAAAATTAAATAGCGGCGGACGTACCAGGGGTCCCGATGATATTGGTCCCATACGTTTCCTCTTTGATGCCAGTGACCTACTTGAACCACTGGGCCCACGTTATCCTTCCTTCTCACTTTCGTCACGAATAGATGGACGATTGGCGTCTATAAGTATCGCTGTGCATGCGAAGACGTGGCGGAGTATCTTGAGCTGGTCGCAAAGAAGGGTTCATATTTGTGGCGACAGTGAGCAGAGAGGACCGACGATGAAAAAGAGTGAAGAGAAGAACGACATCAGTATTTTGGCAGTTTGGTTTCCAGGGGTTTCTACACCTGAGAAACCCGTAAAAACCTAAAAAAACCCAGAAAACCAGAAACTTGGAAACCTATGTCCAATTTCCCGGAAACTTGTCTGAATGACAAGTAATAGAAACCTTGGAAACCTATGTAATTACTATGTAATAGCGGAGAGAAAATCAATATAAGGGATGGTAACTACCTAATCAAGGCAAAGCCGCGTTGCGGCTAAGACTTGGATTAGTCTTGATTAGGTAGCTACCGTCAATATTTGATTTTCTCTTCGGGTGGTTTCTGAGTTTCCAGGTTTCCAAGTTCCCGGAAACCTGAAAACCAATGAAAACCAGTTGAAACCCGGAAACTATTTTGCCATTTTGCTGATGGATGAACAAACCAACAAGCACTAGTCTCAGGTCACGGGATCGCAGGTTGATTACTGCCACAGTACTAGTACATTTGCAGTAAACGTAAATGGCATAGTAAATCGTACAGTATATGCACATACAACACGGAGAAACGACATTATACCAGAAATTATAGTCAGGGAATCCGATGAAACGTGTGCGCTTACAAAACGAAACTGAAAGGCGCTCACAGGGCTGTCGATTAGGATAAGCTAATGTCACGATATCGAAGTTCTAGCGGTCAGCATGAACACGAGAGTTGGTCAGTGTGGATGCTAGTAACATACGAGCAGTTGAATTAAGATGTACCTTGATACACGATCAAGTCTGTTCCTGCAGATCCCACCAGTACCTAGGGCTCTGGAACCACCGAGTACAGGTCACGGGAATGACGGGATGGCCTGCCACCTGTCGTTCATCGACGAAGGCGGTAATTAAGTCCTGGTCATCGGCTGGTCCAAAATATCTAACCTCTTCAAGGTTCGGCAGGAGCTCCAGTGGTGACTCTCCATCGTGAGATAGTAAGGGACGTAAGATTTTGTCAATGGGAGCACCTTGCACACAAATAGTCTTCGCGTTGATGAACGGCCTAAGGAGTTCACGCCACTGACTTCGGTGGATATTGTTATACCATTCTGATGATTCATTATGGCGCTCGTAGCTGAGTGTGACCCGCTCGACAGCAGAGAGTAGGGGAGAAAGTGTACCGAAGATTTGCACCGCAGACGCAACCTGCAATTCCGAGTCCAGGTGGGCGCATAGGATGTGCAACTCCAATGGGAATCTTTCCCTCCAAGGGCCTGCGGTGACTTGAACAACGTGATCCACGAGATCGAGCTTGACAGAGCTAAAACTGAAGCTCTCGGAAGTTTGCGTGAATTGTAAGAGGCGTGGAAAAGGAAAGGAGGGATGATGATAAAGTTTGACATGAAGGAAGCTGAGGGAAGGGGCGGTGATCCAAGGAACAAGGGCATCCAAGTAGGCGCTCACACCATAAAACACAAACCAGCGTAGGTTGGGAAGTGTGATCGTGTCTGGAGTCTGGTGCAACTGCCCTTCGACATCGTGGTTGGACAAAGGGGATGTAAATCCAATGGACAGTTTCTCCAGCTGGAGAAAAAGCGAAAGTCGGGTAAGTATATAACTCGGAGGGATTTCAGGGATATTTGAAAGCTCAAGGGTGGAAAGGCTGGCGGTAGTTGTGAGTGAGGGTGCCACTGGTTCACTTGTTAAGGGAGCCGTCCGCAGTGTGAGATGGCGTAGATTGGGGGCTTGAAAAGTCATAGGAAGGACGACTTTGGTCCGAGAATTGATATGCATGCGTTCCAGAATTGGGAATTGATCATCCATAGCCGTGACGAACTTCTTCATATTTGGGAGCATGAAAAAGTAAATGTGACGCACGCGATCGCGGTGAGAAAGTGCGAGCAATATACCCGATTCATCTTCTGCTGTCAGTATCTCCGAGTCGCCATCCCTAGTCACGCTGCGATAATCGATGGTGAGTGGTAGAGGTGGTGAATGTGCAAGCATGTCTGCTACAGGCACACCATTGGTGCAGAAGAGACGAAGGTTGAGCCGGGATGGTGATTCAAGAATAATATTTCGCCACAGTCGACAAACATGTGCCAGTCTGTATCACCAAAGTTGATGGTTCCATCTTCCGTAAAATACACCATACCAATCTTCATATTTGTCCGGTTCTTCCAGCAGATAAAGATGAAATATATTGAGAAGTGTTACGGATTCATCTAGACCTCTGCCTCCCTGTTGCCTCATGTTTTTCATTTCCGCCTACATTCTCGCTTACGGACAGAGCCTCACCTTGTACGACACAGAACAGCGTGTTCTTGACTCATAGTGACTCTTATGACATCATTAGCCTAGAACTTCGATGACGTTGTAGTTAGACCCAGGCTCATGACATCATTACCGATGTCACTCGCCCTTTGCCCTGTACAGTATATAAGACTCTTCGACTTGTGTCCTTGCTCTCCAGCTTGGACTTCTCTCCAATACTAGCCTCTTGAATCTCCTCACCAACTCCCTTGTGATCCCCTCTCCTCCTGAAGCCCTCTAAGTGCTATAACTTAGCTAGACCCAGCCCAGACTCACGTCTCTGTTGGTCCCTCCTGAACAACTTGATCCTATCTTAGAAACTAGGAACAGCTAGTCCCTAACATAAGTCCAAGCTCCCACACACCACTGAAAGGTGGCAGAACCCCCGAACGACCGCATTGAACATCTGGTAGAGGCGCTTGCCATCCGGATCTCCGCGGAGAAAGAATACTACACAGTACTCCTTCTACTTGACCTAGCTACAGGTGAAAAGAAGCGAAGGCTCCAGACGGAACTCCACGAACTTGCCCAGACTATTAAGCAAGCAGACGAGATCCTGAGCGACAGTCTAGAAGACTACAGAAGCGAGACGATCCTATTGGAAACGCTTGACCCAGAACTAGAATACGACGGCGCCTAGATTCTCATCCCTTTGCCAGAACTGCCTCAGAAGTCAGCGAACTTGCAGTTGCAATATGAGCGCGACCCTCCTCAGAATAGAGTTCCCAGACAACGAGACATTAATCCCAGTGCCCACCCGATACAACGACGATTTGCCTGCACACGTGAAAGGCGGTATATACTGGAACCCCACGGACCGGTGTTACTGTGTCGCGCAAGAAGGAGAATCGGTCCGCGTAGAGTTCATCAACGACGTCTGGCACGCCGTACTACGCCACCACGAGATACTCAAATCTTGCCCTGCACTCAGGCTCAACGAAGCAGCAGGAGCAGGATGGTGGTGTGAAGATGACGCCCAACACCCGAACAACCGCGCTCTCAGTGCAATAAGAGAGGACAGTGACGACGATGGAAGTACAGGGGAACCAGAACCGACGACTCCCTTGTCCACCCACTCCTACCAAGAACCACCAGCAAACACCCCCATGACCCACCTCGCAGAACAGGTAGACGCCATCACGATAGAACCGGAACCCATACAAGTCAGAGCAACCATGACCGAAGCACCAGCAGTCGCAGCCAACCTAGCAATAAGAGGAGGAGGACCGCTTCCTCCAATCGCTGGCCAGGGTTGGGTACTCAACCAAGGAGGAGCACCGCCCCCAGGTCCGCCTCAAGGCCCGCCTCAAGGACCACCTCAAGGCCCACCTCAGGGAGGAGGACCCCCGGGCTGGCCCCCGGCCGGGCCCCCAGGAGGAGGACCCCCAGGAGGCGGACTGCCACAAGGGCCGATGCCAGGACCAGGCTACCTCATGGGCGCACCCACTGGACGACCACCCACCATCTTCGATGGAGATAGACAGAAAGTGGATGACTTCATGGACGAATGGAACCTCTTCTGCCTTAACAACACCTTCAACTACGCCTTCGCCCTTCCCTACCAGAGAGTCGCCAACTGTCTATCCTACATCAAGGGACCCAAAGTCGCCAACTGGAATAGGACCCAGGTCCAGTGGCTCCACAATGTCACAACGCGAAACGTGAACCCAGTCGGTTATGACAACCAATGGCTGTGGGACACTTTTGCGGACGAATTCAGGAACGCGTTCCAGGACACGGCGGCGGAACAGAACGCAGAAAGAAACCTCTCCAACCTTCAAATGAAGGGAGGAGAACTGGACACCTACATTAGCGACTTCACGGAACTCGCCAGGAAGGCAAACAGAAGCCTTCAGGACAAGGGAACCATCATCATGTTTCGACAAGGACTCCAATCCGCATTACACAACGCCCTCTACCATATTAACCCGGCTCCGCGCACCTTCCAGCAATGGGCAGAGGCGGCTAGAGCTGAACAGGCCAAATGGGCAGAATGGGGCGCACACGGGTTCCAGGAGCGTGTCAAAAAATACAAAGAAAACAAAGATGGCAGACGCACCTGGCAGGACCGTGCCAAGAACAGACAGAAGGACCAACGCTCCGACGCCATGGATGTAGACAACGTCCAGGTCAATGCCATGACGGATGCAGAGAAAGACAGCCTCATGAAGAAAGGAGCTTGCTTCTTCTGCAAAGAAACTGGGCACATGGCCAGAGTCTGTCCAAAGAAGAAAGGGAGGACGAACACTTGGAAGACCGCACCCAAACGTGTGGTAGCAAAGGAAGCTACCACCACAGAGCCAGACGAAGAACCGGAGGAAAAAGACGATGACAAGAAAGACTTCCTAGGGAAAGTCAGAGGAATGACCAGGGAGCAACGTGAAGAGCTCATGGACAGCATGCTGAAAGACGAGGGTTTTTAGGCGGCTCTAACCCACCGGCCTGGGAAAGAGCTATAGAACTGTATCGGATCGGTATTAGGACTCGGAATTCTATGATTTTGAATGTGCCCTACCGATCCATGCAGCGAATGGCCGAAGTAAAAACCCTCGTGGACAGCGGAGCCACGGAAAACCTCATGGACACCTCTACCGCCTCCTTCTTAAATGTCGCCCTTCAAAACTCCCCCTTCCCCGAACCATCACCAACGCTGATGGCTCTGCTAATACAGCGGAGCCCTCACCCATTACTGCGAACTTAGGATCAGACAAGGAGACAAGGAAGAAGTGCAGAACTTTTATGTCTCAAACCTGGGCTCGGACCGGATCATCTTAGGATACCCTGGCTGAAAGCATTCCAGCCAAAGTTCGACTGGGAGACCAGTCAACTAAAAGGGCCTCCAGTACACCTAGAAGCCAAGTGGTACGACCGAGTAAAGAAAAGACAAGAGCGAATGATTGTGCGACGAGCACGTGTGACCCTGCCTGGGAAGAAGGAGACGAAATCATCCTAGTTAGCAAAGTCAACATGGCACAGCAGTGGGCGGAGAAAGCAAACAAAGACAAAGAAAAAGTGGAAATCCCCCCACAATACCGAGACTTCGCCGACGTCTTCTCTGAAGAAGGAGCAAAGAGATTTCCCCCATCCAGACCAGAGGACCATGCGATCAAATTAAACCCGAAGCGCCAGACGTCATCAACTGTAAAGTGTACCCTTTGACCACGGCGGAAAAGCAGGCCACGAAGGAGTGGATTGACAAACACGAACAAAAGAACTACATTGAAAAATCCAACTCCCCTTGGTCGACACCCTGGTTCTTCATCAAAAAGAAAGATGGAAGCCTCCGCCCCATCCAAGACTATCGCGAAGTCAATAAATGGACAGTCAGAGACGTCTACCCCATGCCAAGAATAGAACAAATCATGGAGGAACTCAGTGGCAAGGAACTATTCACCAAATTCGACATCCGATCAGGGTACCACAATATATGCATCAAAGAAGAAGACCGCTGGAAAGCAGCCTTCAAAACCCCTTCGGACTATACCACCCAACGTCATGTATTTGGCTAAACAACTCCCCGGCCACCTTCCAACGCATGGCGGACAGAGTCTTTAAACCCATCTACGATGAATTCCCTGGGGAATGCCACGGGTACATGGACGACTTCCTGATAGCCACACACAAAGACCCGGCCCGCCACCGTTAATAACACGAAAGTCCTACAGGTATTCCGCGATCACAGCCTATTCCTCAAACTCCCCAAGTGCGAGTTGAGAAGGACGCGGTTGAATACTTAGGCATCTACGTGAAAGATGGAACTATCCGCATAGATCCAACCAAGCGAATGGCCTGGCAACATGGCCGCGACAACTGTCAACTGTGACCCAAGTGCGGAGCACCCTAGGAGTCTTAGGGTACCAAAGACCCTTCATCAAGGATTCGCCCATATCGCCAAACCTCTCACGAGCCTCCTTAAAAAAGGCAGACGTTCAAATGGACACAGGAGTGCACGAACGCGCTGAACAAACTGATTGACATAGTAACCAGCGACCCTGTACTCTTCCGACCAGATGAAACCAAACAGTTCGAACTAGAGGTGATGCCTCTCAGTACGCAATAGGGGCCATCCTCTACCAGCGTGATGGCGATGGGAACAAGACCAGTGCCTACCATTCAGAAACACTGAATGAAGCTGAACGCGGCTACGACATCTTCGATCGGGAGCTGATGGCAGTAGTCAAAGGACTGGAAAACTGGCGACATCTCCTACTGGGCGCGCAGCACGAGTCTTGGTGTTTACGGACCATGCTAACCTCCAACACTGGCGCAACCCACAGAAAATCAACAGGAGGGTTGCCCGTACATCCCACGACTTGCGGAATAAACTACAAATTGATCCACAAGCCTGGGAAGTACAACAAGGTGGATCACCTCTCGCGCCGCCCAGATTACGACCAGGGGAAGGAGGACAACCAGGATGTCACGGTTCTCCCCGACTCGGTCTTCGTCCGGCCATAGCCTCTCCTCCCTCGAAGAGCGTGTCTTTGAGGCACAATCCGTACCCCGCAGAACTCTCCACTGGTCGGAACTCCACCCTCGCATGCACAAAAGAGACGACATCTGGTTCCATGATAACAAGCCGGTTGTCGTGGTAGACAACCCCCTAAGATGGGAGATAGTACTCACTACCATGACCACCAGACGCAGGACACCCCGGAATTTTTTACACCTACCTGCTTGTCACGCGCGACTACTGGTGGCCGGATGTCAAACAATTCGTCAAAACTATGTGCAAGGATGTGCAGTCTGCCAAGCGACAAAGAGTCGTACTACTAAACCCAAGATCCCCATCTTCCCCATCACCACAGAACGGAACGCTGCCCCCTTTGAAACTATAGCCCTAGATCTGATAACCGACTTACCCCTGTCAAAAGGGTATGACTCCATCCTTATGATCACTGATCACGATTGCACCAAAGCAGCCGTCTTCCTCCCCTGCAACAAAACTATAGATGCACCAGGAGTAGCCTCCCTGTACGCCGAACACGTGTTCCCCCACTACGGCGCCCCTAGAAAAGTCATCTCAGACCGAGACCCCCGCTTCACTGCTAATTTCGCACGAGAACTCTGTCGGATACTAGGGTCAGCCCAGAACCTCAGCACGGCTTACCACCCACAGACAGACGGACAATCGGAACGAACTAACCAATGGCTGGAGCAGTATTTAAGGATCTATGGGAATTATGAACAAGACGACTGGGCTACCTGGTTACCTATGGCACAATATGTACAGAGGTCGTGGCCCAACGCCACTACAAACAAGACGCCGTTTGAACTCCTCATGGGACACACGCCCTCTCTACCCGATCAACCGATCACCACCAACGTCCCCCTTCTGGAAGATAGACAGCGCACCCTAGAAAGTGTAAGAGAGCAGGCTCAACGGTCGATCAGAGCCGCTCAAAACACGTTGCAACGATACGCCCAGAGGAAGAAGGGACAACGTAACTACAGGCCCTTCCATGAAGGCGAGAAGGTCTGGCTAGAAGGGACTAATCTGAAGACGACGCACCCCACTGCCAAACTAAGCAATAAACGGCATGGCCCCTTCCTTGTGACCAAAGTCGTGTCACCGGTGGTTTTCAAACTGCGACTCCCTGCCTCATGGAAGATACACGACGTCTTCCATGCCGCCCTCCTCTCACCATACAAGGAGACGGAGGAGCACGGTGAGAACTTTGAAGAACCCCCACCTGACCTGATCGAAGGTGAAACGGAGTACGAAGTGGATCAAATCCTTGACATGCGGTGGAGTGGAGGCAAGAACAATAGGAAGCGTCAATATAGGGTTCGATGAAAGGGCTACAGCGAAGCACATGACACCTGGGAACCAGAAGGGAATATCCGCGCCCCAGACTGTCTCAAGGAGTTCATCCGGAAGCATCCAAAGAAGGCGCTCGCAGAAGACATAAAAGCGAAGCCAAAAGGAAGAAGACGAGTCATCATTTGATCCGTCCAAATCTCCCCCCAATGCCTTCCTCCAATGACTCTTCCCCCACTTCTCCTACTACTCCTTGCCGCCCAGTAGCGGTCTATAGCCCCGAGGATAGGGACTTCCTCGCAGCAATTGCCCAAGTTGACGTCCAGGTCATTCAGAACCTCTTGATGGGTCGAGACACCTCCCCAATATCCGAGGCCCCCTCTTCTCCTCGCTACGTACCAGCCACACCCTCCGAGACCGCGGTGGATGACGACGACGACATCCAAGAAATACCGCGTCTCCCTACCCCTCCTCAAGCCAGAGTCATGACCCCCATACCAGAAAGAACCATCCCTACCCCTGCGGGATTCCACCACTACGAAGAAGACGACCCCCACGACTACTCCTTCACGATAAAAGACGCGGAGTCGGGAGGATTCATAGAGATGGAATTCGTCAAGTTCGCCATGAGGGACGACTCCTACATCACAGGGTACACCAGGACCGGAGAAGGGCCATTCGAAGCCCCTCTAAATGCTCGAAGCCACCCAGACAAGCAGACGGGTCGGGACGATCTCGTCCTGTTCCACCCTACCCACGTCTTCCACCGCACCATCGACGACGCACTCAGACAACTAGGAGACCCCAGACTGACGGCAGAGGTGCAACGTTACAGGTGGACGGTGGAGGAGAAGGAGCGACTGAAGCTGGAAGGGAGGAAACTAGGGCAGAACCTCAGCGCCCTCCGCAAGAAGCACGAGGACAGTATCCGACGCCTTGGGACTACCGGGACGACCACCAGACTCCTCCCCTTCATCCTCAGCGACAGGTCAGACATACGAGGACCGCCGCCTCGTCACTTCAACTCCCCACCGCCCATCGTCGTCCCAGGCGCCCCGCCGCCGCCTCCTCGTCCCCTTCCCAATGAAGAGACCAGACAACAGGTGGGAAGTCCGCGCATGCGCGGAGGAGCTGGAAGCAGCGAAGAAGAGCGCCCCCGTCGCACCACTAAGAAGCCCTACACCAGCGTATGTGACATGAAGGGCAAGAAGAAGGCCAAAGAGTGGCAGCCGCCTAACACCCGCTGCAACCTCTGTCGCAAGCTTGGGCACGTCGGCGCCCGTTGCTGGACCCCGCATGTCAATTGCCCGCGCAAGGGCGGGGAATGTCTCATTGGTACGGGACACGAAAATTACAAAAGTCACCGCTGCCCCGCTGCTTGGGCCAAGGATGCGAAGGCCGACTATGAGGCGGAGCAGAACTGGTATAGCGATGACTACGACGACGACGTCCACAACCTGGACCCCTCCTTCTGGGAGTGCTGAGTGATTGGTGGGACAATCACCTAAGACGGGAGGTAATGTTACGGATTCATCTAGACCTCTGCCTCCCTGTTGCCTCATGTTTTTCATTTCCGCCTACATTCTCGCTTACGGACAGAGCCTCACCTTGTACGACACAGAACAGCGTGTTCTTGACTCATAGTGACTCTTATGACATCATTAGCCTAGAACTTCGATGACGTCGTAGTTAGACCCAGGCTCATGACATCATTACCGATGTCACTCGCCCTTTGCCCTGTACAGTATATAAGACTCTTCGACTTGTGTCCTTGCTCTCCAGCTTGGACTTCTCTCCAATACTAGCCTCTTAAATCTCCTCACCAACTTCCTTGTGATCCCCTCTCCTCCTGAAGCCCTCTAAGTGCTATAACTTAGCTAGACCCAGCCCAGACTCACGTCTCTGTTGGTCCCTCCTGAACAACTTGATCCTATCTTAGGAACTAGGAACAGCTAGTCCCTAACAAGAAGCACGTCATCATTGAGAATGCGGATTCGTGAGGGTCGACTACATCAGCAATTGTCCATGTTGCTTAATGTGTGCTTAACGTGCTTATTAAG
The DNA here is from genome assembly GCA_022376515.1 of Lactifluus volemus. NCBI lineage: Eukaryota > Fungi > Basidiomycota > Agaricomycetes > Russulales > Russulaceae > Lactifluus > Lactifluus volemus. The sequence goes on from WTXI01000473.1 coordinate 19,956, forward strand.
CACGTTAAGCACAAATTAAGCACAAAGTGATTAAGCAGGTTAACGCCACCCTGGTGCTTAATTAAGCACCATTCTGCTTAATTAAGCACATGTTGTGCTTAATTGTGCTTAATTAAGCACAATATTAAGCAAAATTCCAAGAAGTTCAATTACCTTTCAAAGCAGCACTAAGCATCAAATTAAGCACATGTCAGCAATCTTAAGCACAGTTTCAAGCAACTTTCAAAATTTCAATGATGAGCATAAGATAGTATATTCAGTCAACTATACTACAACATTAGTACTCTATCTATACTTTATCTGAGTGGGCATATGGCCTCTTCTATCCACCAGCACCACCAGTGTGCCACAGGCCTTGATATAACAACAGCAGCAGGAAAAGGGAGGAAGCAGAGGAGGACATGAAGGATGCAGAGGCAGAGAGAGGTGAAGGCATTGGGGTGGGCAGCATGGTAAAAAATTGGGAAGACTCACATCAATAAATCTGTTAACGACACCTGCAACAAGCTTCACAAATCACTCCAGCATGATCTTGTTGCAGTGACAGGTCTGATCCCTAATTTGGATCTGGCTGTTATGGACTGACATGTGTTTGCTGACTCATACTATACATTTTCGGACTGATTTCTGCTGACTCCCCTGCTTATGTGAATGGACTGCCGATCGCTTTGTTTCAGATCGCTTACTTATCTTTCTCACGATACAGCCTTACACAGCACCGTACAGCCTCAAGCAACAGCCACATGCACAGGATGACTCGCTGATTCCTGATACGTGTTTCAAAACCTGAAAGCTGTACGAAGGTCACAGCCCCTATGGCTGTGTACATAGCCTCGTCTTCTTGTATATAAACCCTGTACTTTCTGCCCTAGAGACCTTAAGTCTCAGTTTTGTTTCGCAATCCAAGTCCTTCTATCTATTAGAACCTTGTCTTGCCTAGAAGCATCAGACCTGAGAGAACCCTCTTGACATCACAACCTTCGACTTCTTGACACTTTGGTCTTATCCCTAAGCCCAAAGCCCTTGACCTCTGAAACGCTCTTGACTTAGTCGTTTACTAAGTCTCGTCTTTATCGAACCTTTAACCTTGACTTGCACGTCTTGCAAGTCTAGTTCTTGACTTCACGAACGAACGTACACTTCGTACAAAGGTCCCACTTGGAACCTTAACACAAACTGAGACTTCAACTCTCACATTTGTGAACGAACGAACGAACCATGTCAGACAGCTCTAGAGGCAGTCCATATGGTAGATTCACCGCGTTAGCCGAAGAATCTCCTGAACAAGATCGCCCGACACAAGGCGATAACGACGATGACGAAGTCCTTGCGCAGGCCGCTGGGACTAGACTCCGCGCCCACTCCAATACTCCTATGATCACATTTGAACAAGCAATTGAACAAGTGAAACAGCCAGCGACCCCATCTGACTCTGGGAGTGGCGAAGAACCCAACTACAACCAAGCTTTGGACCTCTTACCTGAGAGTCCTACTGACGAACAGCTTGAGCAAATGAAGAAAATATTTGCTAAGCAACCAACGCCCAAACCAACACCCGACCCAAACGCCCCGCTTACTCCTCAAGAACTCCTCGCCCTAAACACTATATTCAAATCCAAAACCCCTGCTTCCACAAGTACCTCACCTATTCAATCCTTCGCAGCACGAGCTTTTCATGCAGCTGCACAAGGAGTCGCAGGTTACGCCCTACTTCCCCCTTTTCAAATCGCCTCAGCAACCGCTACAGTAACACCCACCGCTTCGGCTCTCTTTTCCCAACCAAAAGGGAAAAGCAAGAAAGCTTCCACTACGGCAAGTGGTAGTGGAGCAATCTTCAGCGGCGGTGGAGGAGGAAGCGGTCCTCCTGGAGGCAGCGGAGGAGGAGGAGGAGCACCTGGCAGCCCTGGAGGGGGTGGCGGTGGCGGTGGAGGAGGAGGTGGCGGAGGTGGAGGAGGCGGAGCAGCAGCAGCTCCCCTTCAACAAGGCCAAGGCTTTGCCCAAATCCCCGCTGCAGGAGGAGGGTTGATGGGGATTCCCCCAAAACCCTTTGATGGAAATAGGTCACGATCGAAACGTTTCATGGAAATCTTCGAAAACTACTGAAGGTTAAACCAAGGAAACCCCGGAATGTCGAACCCCTCAAACCGAATCCTCATGTTCACCACGTTTATGTCTGGACCACGTTGTGAAGGATGGGCCCAAGCACGTCTTAACTCCTTGGGAGAATATCTAGACCGTGGAGGAGACCCTAATGACCTAGACCTTTGGATCGGTTTTAAACAAAGGTTCCTTGAAGACTTCCGAGATGCGGCAGCTAAAGAAGATGCCCTTACAAAGTTCACGAAACTTCGGATGGTCGGAGATGATCTAGATGAATATACTACCTCATTCAACGACCTCCTTGAAGAAGCAGGCTTCGAAGCCGACGCCCAAGGGACTATTATCCAATATCGCGCCGGTCTCAAGGAAGCCCTCCACATGACTATCTTGAACCGTGAATGGCCGAGGCCAGACACCCTCGCAGAATGGCAAGCAGCAGCACGTAAACATGCAGCTGCATGGACAGAACAAAAACTCTTCAAGGAACTCCACGGAGGATCACTAGGACGCATCACTCAACTACTCGGTAACGCACGAGGACAACAACAACAACAACAACGCCGTCCTCAGCAACCACCGCGCCCAACCCCACGCCCACAACGTGACCCAGACGCTATGGATGTAGACGTCACTATTACCCAAAGCAACCGTACCCCTGACCCTGATCGTGAACGCCTCATACGCGAAGGACGTTGCTTCTATTGCAAAGAACAAGGCCATCTCTCGAGAGAATGCCCTGTTAAGAA